>JAJOZX010005020.1:105000-356121 GCA_023014485.1 Bathynomus jamesi | reverse complement strand
TATATATATATATATATATATATATATATATATATATATATATATATATATATACAATAAAACGGAGAGATAAAATAAAAAAAAATTTAAAAATTAAACATTAAAGGATTGTGGGAGGAGCATACAAATTCGTAAGGAAAAACTACCGATTTTTAGCACAAGACCAAATGAATTGTTTCCAACCAATGTAAATTCACTTTCAATAACGAGTATTATCAACAAGTTTTTGGGATGGCCATGGGCAACCCCTTGTCGCCCCTCCTCTCCAATATTTATATGGAGTTTTTCGAAATTACTTACATTCCGAGAATCCTGGGGGTTGGCATCCCTTGGTTGCGGTACGTCGACGATATTTTGTGTATCTGGCCCATGAATCGTGACCTGGATGACTTCCTCTTCAGTTAAATGATCAAGTCCCCTCCATTAAGTTTACTTTAGAAGTGGAAAAGACAACTCAATCCCGTTTTTGGATGTGCGTGTACAAAGGGAAAGCCCAGGTTTTAAGTTTAGTATCTATCGGGAAAAAACAATTTGTCCTACGTACACTTTTACTCGGGACATGACACCCCCACTAAGAAGGCCATATTTCTTCAATGTTTCTCCGCGCCCTTAGGATCGCCAGTCCGGAATACATCGATGCCGAATTGGAGAAAATCAACGGTATTGGAAGTGATCTGTGTTATCCATCTGCGTTTATGGAATCTTGTCTCAACAAGGCAAAACGAACTTTCTATCGTGTGAATAATAACACTCGTATTTTGTCAAAGAATATTTTAGTATCAGGTCATCCCATAAGTAATATCGTTTTTTAGATCGGAATTTGAAGGACAAAAAAAACTCAACTGAAACTTTTTAATCTAGTATATATTTTCCATCGGAATCAATGACACTCTGTCAACGTCCTACAAGCTTTTCAATGCATGTTTATAAAATTCAGGCGGTTTTGAGGCAAAAAACGTACAAAGACTGGTGTGCAGGTCATCTAAAGAAGTATACTGTTTCTCGTCAAGATAGTTTTGCAGACTCCTGAAGAGATGATAATCTGAAAGCGCAAGGTCTGGAGAATATGGAGGATGTAGAAGTTTTTCCCACCCAAGCTCCTCAATTTTTGCAGAAGTGATCCGAGCGGTATGAGGGCGTGCGTTGTCGTGGTGGAACACGATTTCTTTCCGATTAACCAAAGAAGGTCTCTTTTCGTTTAGTGCAGTGTTCAATCGATCCAGTTGTTGACAGTAGACTTGAGCGGTGATTGTTTGGTTGTGTGGTAAGGTTTCAAAGTGTATTACACCACCTTTATCCCACCAAACACTAAGCAACACCTTCCGAGGGTGAAGATTTGGTTTTGGCTGTGGTGTCGCTGGTTCTCCGGCACAAACCCACTGTCGACGGCGCTTAACATTCTGGTACAGTATCCACTTTTCATCACCAGTCACTAAACGGTGCAAAAACGGATCTTGGAGTTCACGGGAATGAAGAGCTGTGCTAATTTACCCGCACCCTCAGATTGTCGACCGGCAATTCATGTGGCACCCATTTTCCTAACATAGGCACTTTCCCGAGTTGTTGCAAATGTCGAGCTGGTGGACGGGGATAAATTGAGTTTCTGGGCCAATTCTTCGACAGTTGTTGAACAGTCTTCTTCAAGTGCGGCTAACAGCAGGTCATCTTCAAACTCAGCAGGGCGTCCAGAGCGTGCTGCATCTGTCAAACAGCAGTCACCATTCCTCAACTTTTGAAACTATCTTTGACATTTCCTCACATGCAGAATATCGTTGCCATAAACGTCGTCAATGTTTCGCGTTGCTTCAGTAGCACTATTCCCTTTTTTGAACTCGTAAGGCATTATATCCCTGATATGCTCTCCTGATACCGCCATGTTTATGAGGGGTTCACATAAAGCAAAACACACGTCTTCACTGGTCAAAGTCTGT
Source organism: Bathynomus jamesi (assembly GCA_023014485.1). Lineage (NCBI taxonomy): Eukaryota > Metazoa > Arthropoda > Malacostraca > Isopoda > Cirolanidae > Bathynomus > Bathynomus jamesi. The sequence continues at coordinate 354,190 of JAJOZX010005020.1, read as the reverse complement.
AAAGTATGTAGCGAAACACGATAGATCTCCTCTTAGATATAACTTTCGGAAAATTTATACTTAAACCGATTAGGACTAATTTAAACTTAATCTATCGTAAAAAACGACATTACTTATGGGATGACCTGATACTTCCATTTTTCCCGGACTTTTTAGGCATTGCTAATGTACTTAAACTTTTGGATATTAATGTAGTATTTTCATATAACAATATTGTGAAAAGTATCATAGTAAAAAATAGCCCTACCAATAATTCAGGCATTATCTATAAAATTGGTTGTAAACAATGTGATTTCTTTTACATAGGTCAGACGGGAAAGGATTTGCACACACGTATAAAACAGCATCAATATTCCGTTAGAACAGGACAGTCGTCCAGTGCCCTTTTTGTCCATTTGTTAGAGTTATCCCACTGTATTGATTGAAATAATGCTTCAGTTTTATTTCACTCTAGCAACATTGTTAATAGAAATATTCTTGAGTCTGCTATTATCCAACTTACAAATAACTTCAACATAAGCAAAGGTCTTTTTCAACTCGATCCTATTGTTTTGAATTCCTTCAGAACAGATTTAGATAAGAAGGGTAGAACGCTAAATCTTTGGTAAACTTCTTGTATGCTACTCTAATAACTTATTTTTCAATTTATTTATATATATATAGAACTTAAACAAGAAGGGCAGAGTGCTAAAACCCGGGCAGATTTCCAGTATAAATTTGTATTTTTTTTTTTTATCTATAACATTGGTTGGAAACAATTCATTTGATCTTGTGCTAAAAATCGGTAGTTTTTCCTTACAAATTTGTATGCTCCTCCCACAATCCTTTATGTTTAATTTTTTTATTTTTTTTTATTTTTATCTCTCCATTTATTGTATATATAATATATATATATATATATATATATATATATATATTTTTTTTCTGTAACCTATATATAGGCTGTAACTCTTTATGTACTTCAGTGTTCCTGAGGATGTCATTAGACGAAAGCGCTTGAGTACCATTCTGTTTCCTTTCCTTCGTGGTTTTATTCATATATATATATATATATATATATATATATATATCGGGGCCCCAAAAAAATGGCACCAATTTTGAGAAGTGATATCTCAATAACCATTGCAGCTAGGGACTTAAAAAACAACCAAATGAAAGATAATTATTTTCTCTTTAAATACTTATTCTATGGCTTGATGGTTATAAGCCCATATAATGCCCGAAACTGGCTTCCACAAAAAATATATAAAAAAAAGTTGCGCATTTATATTTATTCCTTGATCCTAATTTTAAATGAAATTTTTCTATTCCAGACCCCTCAAGATGGGATTGAGAGAATCTGATAAGAACATTATACAAGCACTACGTGAAGAAAAAGGATATTCATTAAACAGAATCCTTTACGAATTTCCAAATAGAAATTGGAAAAAAAGAACTGTGGCACATTTTTTTACAAAAACTTAAAGAAACCGGCAGCAGTCAACGGCGTCTGGGAAGTGGTCGACCAGAAACTATTAGAACGCCAGAAAACATTGAAAAAGTAAATGAAATGGTTTTAAGTCAAGAGGAACAACCGGGAACAAGTAAAAGTGAACGTGAAGTTGCGAAAGAAACCGGGATTTCACGTTCATCAGTACAGCGAATTATTCGCATTCAATTGAATGCCCGGTTAGCTCATTTGAATGCCAGGTTAGGTCAATTGAATGCCAGGCTAGGTCAACTGTACGCCCTTGACGATTGGTTAGGTTAAGTCATGATATTTTCGTTAAAAACACATTAATTACTTAAAGTGCTCTAACATTTGTTTTTCATTTCTCCCAAAAAAGAAAGTTATTTTTGAAATCAATGACCAAAACTACATTAGTATACCGATTTTCACTAAAATTCGCTACTAGCCCCCAAACGGAAAAGATCCGTTAAGATTAACAGTTTTGGGACACCACTGCGACTGAGACTAACGAAGTGAAGTGTTAGTTTACTTTAAGTATGGACAGGGCCTACGCCTTGTACATATCTTAAGTGCGTGGTCTCGGTGCTAATTTAAGTTTAGATTATAGGTTTTCGTAAATATATTTGGGTTATTTGAATGTTTTTTTTAATGGATCGTTAATGAGCGGATTGGATAAATTGTTTTGTGAAAGCCACATTGCTTTTGAACCCATAATAACGAAAGAAAAGGAGGACCGGTAACAATACGGCAGCCTCAATTCCAAACATTGACACTTACTATGGACAATACATGCCACAACCCACTCCAAACTCATTTTTCTTTGATCCACTCCAACCAACGATATCTCTTTAGCAATAAAAAGTCTGAAAAATAAAGATTCTGACGTCAAGACAATCCCAGCAAAAATATATAAATTAGCATCACATACGGTAGCTTAAAGAAACATATAAAACACCTTTTGGAAGTTATTCATAAAAAAATGTCTGCGAACCCTCTCAAATAATGATGGCAGACAAAGTCACACTTCACAAAATAAATATGTAAATATTTTAAAACTAAATGACGTACATATTCAATGTTCCTCACCATATGTTCAACGTTATCAATAAGAGTTATCAAAGAGTAATTATCCAGCATCAAATATATCACCATTGTAACACTGGACTCCACGGAGATTTTATACGTAAATCAAACTACACAATGGAAACTGCGGGAAATGCATTCTCTTTCGAAGTAGCAGATGTATGGAATTCAATTCCCATAAATATCAGATAGGCTTCATGAATAAATGTATCTCACAAATCACTAAAGAAGTACTTCATTTAATAACACTTTATTCAGAAAGAGAATACAATTTACACAAAGTTTTACAGTATTTTTCTGTACATTTTAGATATTTGATATACTGTACATTAACATATTTACAGTTATTTAACTGAATATGCCGTTGGAAATATGGAAACTTTTTAGGAGCAAGTGTAGTTTACATTATCCTAGTGTCGTTTGCGTTCTCCAACTTTGTCCGCGTATACCTAACAGTGGCGGCTCGTGACTTTCAGTTATGGGGTGCTGCCTCAGAAATTGCGAACAATTGTCGATTATATATATATATAATATATATATATAATTATATATATATGAGAGAGAGAGAAAGTCGAATAGATAAATAGATAACTACTCACTACTCAGTCATAAAAATAAGTAAAATAGTATCATAAAATCAATTATAGTGTACTTACGCTTAACGGGTAATTTCGAATTTGCCAAAAATTTTATTTATTAACAAATTCCATTCTTCTGTTTTTATTCTGAGCGAAAAAATATTCTAAGAAATGAAAGCTATATATTGTAAATAATCCAATTATTATATAATTAACTTCAATCTCACGACAAAAAATAAATGATAACGAATCATTGATAAATGCAATTCGGAAATTAAATTTCGAATTAGCAAACAGTACAGCAACACAACTACCACGTCAAGCAAACAAATCGGCACTACTCTGTCCACAGTGCTTTGGATCCTCTTAAACCCGCGATTCTGACTCGCTCTTCGTACGTCCGCCACCGAGGTTTCAAGCGTTCCGAACAAAATCTGGAACTGTTAAGTACGCAGTTCCACGGGAACACTGAAGCTACTTTCGTGATTCATTCGTTCGGCATTGAAATAGTTTAAGGAAAAAAGGATATAATCTGATTTAAAAACTCAAAGTTCATTGAAAAAAAACAATCAGAGAGGCTATTTTAAATATTTAAATATAAAGATCATAAGATCATGGGGGTGCTGCAGTTCCACAGTGTCTACCTGCGAGCCGCTCCTGATTACCTAATCAAATAAAACATTAAAACTAACGAAAATATTACGACTTAACCTAACCAAACGTCAATTTATATATATATATATATATATATATATATATATATATATATATATATATATATTGACGAGTGGTTAGGTTAAGTCGTAATATTGGTGCACCTAAAGCAAAAGCACCCCTTGTAATTTCTTTATTTATGGTCAGATTTTTATGAAATTTTCAATATAGAGGTCTTCAAATTCTAACCGGGCCTTCAGTGTTATTCCAATGTCCGCCATTGAAGCCCGATTAGGTCAACTGTATGCCCTTGACAATTGGTTAGGTTAAGGTGTTATTTTCGTTAGTTTTAACGAAAATAACACTACTTAACCTAACCAATTGTCAAGGGCATACAGTTGACCTAACCGGGCTTTCAATGCCGGACATCGGAATAACATTGAAGGGCCGGTTAGATGGTGTGCATTATTCCAATGTCCGCCTTGAAAACCACTATATTGAAAATTTCATAAAAATCTGACCATAAATAAAGAAATTACTCAGGGGGTGCTTTTGCTTTAGGTGCGCCGTAATATTTAGTTAGTTTTAACGTTTTATTTGATGGATTCATTTAAAAAATGTCTCCTAAAGATCCTAGTGTAGTTTACGTTCCCCAACTTTGACCTAGTGTAGTTTGTGTCCCCTTTTGCGTCAGGGGGACGTAAACTACACTTGCTCCACTTTTTAGGCAGAATTAATGAGATACAGTTTATTTAGTATATAAAGGAAGTGCAAGCGAAATCGAAAGTTATTGCCAGCATCATACCATAAAACTGTTTGACTCTCCGTCTGTCTGTCCGTCAGTCTCTTTTACAGGTCCAAACAGCCAAACCGATTTTCATAAAACTTAGTGACAACACCCTCTGGGATCGCTGGAGTGTTTTTAGCAACTTTTTTTTTTTCAGATCGGGTAACCCCCAAACATTTATGCTGAAACACGATGCCCTCAAGTTTAAAGATTTTTTGCCCTTTGGTTTGGGATGTGAAACTAAAAATTTTCATGGTTGCTTTCTTTAGTGAATTTGTTGATCTGCTGGCTTTTCTGGTCATTAGAAAAACATAAAATTTTATAGGGAAGCCACCAGTCCACGTTTCTATCATTAAAGTCTACAAGTAAACCAAGTCCCAACACGTTCCTATAGAGTTTCATACACTTTCGTGGAATGAAAAAAATCAGGTTGACGAATAAATTTAAAAAAGAATGTAATCATCCTAATTTTTAGCTAGGCATCGGAAGTGATAAGAGGTAAAAAAAAAAGGATCACCTGAAGATCAGGGCTCCCAGCCTTCGTTAGTTAGCCTTATAACTTTATAACTTTATATTTTGTAAAATGTAAATAATGTTTAATGAAAGAAATTGAATAAATTACGAAATTAAAAGTGTTTAATGAAATTGATGAAAGAGTAGAAAAATTATGGGAAGTTGAGATCGGGTATGATTTTGTGGGACCCATATTTTAGATTATTCATTGTAAAGTGGGGACTTGGTAATAATTGCTTTAGTGAACTTTTACATCAGTAGGAGGCTTAGAAGCTAATGAAGTACTTTTAGTTATTTGCGAAATACATTTATTGATGAAGCCTCTCTGATATTTATGGGAATTGAATTCCATCCATCCGCTACTTTGAAAGAGAATGCATTTCCCGCAGTTTCATTCTGTAGTTTGATTTACGTATAAAATCTCCGTGGAGTCCAGTGTTACAATGGTGATGTATTTGATGCTGGATAATTACTCTTTGATAACTCTTATTGATAACCTTGAACATATGGTGAGGAACATTGGATATGTACAAGTCATTTAATTTTGAAATATTTACATATTTATTTTGTGAAGTGTGACTTTGTCTGCCATCATTATTTGAGAGGGTTCACAGGCATTTTTTTATGAATAACTTCCAAAGGGTGTTTTATGTTTCTTTAAGCTACCGTATCCGATGCTAATTTGTATATTTTTTGCTCGGATTGTCTTGATGTCAGAATCTTTATTTTTCAGACTTTTTATTGCTAAAGAGATATCGTTGGTTGGAGTGGATCAAAGAAAAATGAGTTTGGAGTGGGTTGTGGCATGTATTGTCCATAGTGAGTGTCAATGTTTGGAATTGAGGCTGCCGTATTGTTACCGGTCCTCCTTTTCTTTCGTTATTATGGGTTCAAAAGCAATGTGGCGTTCTCAGAACAATTTATCCAGTCGGCCCATTAAAGGTCCATTAAAAACAACATTCAAATAAGCCAAATATCTTTATAAAAACCTATAATCTAAACTTAAATTAGCACCGAGACCACGCACTTAAGATATGTACAAGGCGTAGGCCCTGTCCCTACTTAAAGTAAACTAACACTTCTCTTCGTTAGTCTCAGTCGCAGCGGTGTCCCAAAACTGTTAATCTTAACTTCCGCTGTTGCAAGTGATTTAGATGGACAGGCAAGGGCAGGTTTTGTTCCCAATCCTGCCTTGACTTGCAAATTGATGACTCTTAACCTCGGAGGTGGGGCCACAAAACGTTCTGACCGTCACGTTCATTCCGGCGGGCAGCCGTTCCAATTACCAGGAATTCAGTTTCCCAGCCGAACCTAAGCGCAGTTCCACATTCCAGATTTGAAGCCTCGTATAGAGGCTTCAATACTTGTACTATAGACACTGTACCCTGTACCCTGAAGTGACCACAGATTTCATACCGACAACTCAAACTTTTAAATATCCAACTTTCTTGAAATTTCTAATTTGAATCTCCCGCTTCCAACCTTTATTGTTCAGATGACAAGCACGAATCATCCCCAAACTTCCATTACTATCTTTCACCTCGCTCACTTTCAAATCATTCACAGTAAGCTCTAGTCTCACACTCCTATCTCTCACAGTCAACTTTCACAATGACCCTACCATATCAAACTCTCACTCTTACAGTATTGGAGCCGATATTTGTAAAGTTTTGTAATAAATTGGCTATCTTTGCGATTACTGTAAGAATTTTCGCCTTTTATGAGGAAGGACAAAGGATTTGTTTCACCATTTTTGTGTTAATTAAATTTTTTAGAATGTTCCATAACCCAATTTTGTTCGTCACTTTTCTAACAACAGCGATCTGCTTTCGCTCTTTTAATGACTGCAATGAAACTCATTTGTGTTGAATATATCCATTAATGTGCTTCAGAATGTTTAAAATTTTATTCCACTGTCATAGTTATTTTCGGTTATTCCAGATCAGTCAAAAGATGTTATTCCTCTAAGGAATTTTAGATTATTATTATTGCTGCAAGATCTATAATCAACTTTTATATTTTCTTGTGCGCAAAGATGTGTGATTAACCTAAGTGTACCAAGGCAAGTGTTCTGTGATATTTAATAAAATTATACACAGATGCAATCAAGCGTGAACCGTACCCAGATTTGATCAAACAGAGTTGAATTTCTAATGTCATTGTGAAGTCGAGCTGGCTTTGTAAAAACTAATTTAAAACCACTTGTAGTTATGATATTGTGAAAGAACCTTGCGTTTTTATATCACGCAGATGATATAACATTATATTTAACTCATTAAATCTTTAAAAAGTACAGAAATAAATTGCGAGAGAAATATATGTAACTTTGAGCGTGTTAATAATAATGATGTTTTGGGTTGTTTAACCTCCAATCGTAACAACAAAAGTGTGTATTTTTTGCTGTATGGAATTCTTCTGAACTATTTTTGAATGTATATTTATTTTCTATATATTTCATGTATGTTAAATTATTTCCAATAATTCATCTAAATAAACATAATGGTGTAGTTGCGTTTTATTATCGAATAAACTTTTAAAACAAGTGCCTTCCTGGGTGTATATATATATATATATATATATATATAATATTAAGGAATAACTGGGTCGATGGGAATATATAAATGATGCATGTGTGCAAATATATATATGTATACACCATACCAAATGGCTGGTTAAGACTTCTAAGCCAGCTGTGATCACAAGAGGCTCATTAACTGATGCGACATGCCTGCAAGAACATCTCCATTAATATATACAAATAAATAGCGCAATCTAGCATCAAAAGTTATTAATATATACATATACATATACACGCCTTTCTAAACAAGCCATTTACAGACAACTGGCTGGTTATGCCAGTTGGTTGATTAAGACTTCTAAGCCGGATGCGGAGGCCAAGAGCTTTATTATGCGATGCGACATGCCAGCAAGAACATCATCTCTCCTTCCTCTCCTCCTCTCTCTTAGGTTAGGTTTGGGAGGAATTCCCCCACAGCTTGTGGCAGCTTGGGGGATTCCCCCTTGCCTCCTTCTTTTTGTATCACTCCCAGGTGCCAACCCCCCTCCCCCCATGGGTGCCATCCTTTTCACCCCCTTTGCAACAATTGATGAACATTGCATTGCAATTTGCACTCTACCATTTTGCGGTCATACTACTACTGTTTTCTGGGACATGTCCCGGTTTTCAGAGAGCCGTCCCGGTCTTTAGAAAAAATTTTTGGGACAAAAAAATGACAGGTGTGTATTATTATATTTAGTATTCATTTACTCTGTTAAAAAGTGTTTTCAAAATAAGCCTATAGGCTATAGGGCATAGATCCGTCCCTGTCCCGGTTTTTCCAAGCACAAATCTGGACACCCGACATGCCTGAAATGACAATTTCACTTTATTTGACGAAATTGGCTTTTATAGCTTTCAAAATCGGAGTGTCTGAAATCTGTTACTTTTAAGCAATTATTTTTCGCGTTAATATTAACGTTTATTCTAAATCGTATTAATTTGTGATCGGAAGTAATTAGTTCCTCTCCGACTTCAACATCTTGAATAAGATTTTCACTTGTCGTCAGTATTAAATCTTGTATATTGTTTCCGGGTGTTGGCTCTTTTACGCATTGCATTGATAAAGAAAGCTGTCCTGTATAAAATTTATTTATCGCGTCCATTCTGTTACAACTCAGCCTCACTCACTCACTTACAAGTGATGAATAACTTATTACGATAATTTGACTGTGGCTAGTTTTGACGTCTCATCATTATTTACTAGTGTATCTTTAAAGGAAACAATGGAAATTATCTTAAATAAATTATTCACCACTAGTAACACGCTTGTTTATGAGCTCAACTGGACTCAATTTAAAACTATGCTTGAAATGCATATTAGGATAATTTTTTCTTATTTAATAACACTCTCTACAGTCACATTGATGGGGTCGTTATGGATTCATCTTTGGGTCCAACCTTGGCAAACACATTTTTATGCCATCATGAAGAACTTTGATCAAAAAATTGTCCTCGCAAATTGAAGCCTGTATGTTATACGTGGATGACACTTTCTTGGTATTTAAGCATCTATCACATATAGAACTTTTTTCTTGATTACCTCAACAACCAACATGTTAATATTGAGTATAACTGTGAAAATGAAACAAATAATAGTGTGCCTTTTCTTGATATGCTAGTAAAAACATTTAATAATAAATTCCACATATAGAATTCCCTATATAGAAAACATACTTTTATTGGCTTAGGAACCAATTATTTCAGTTGTTTGTTTTACAGATATAAAATCAACACCATCGAACGTACTTACTTTTTTCGTAAGACAAAGAATTTAAATTTTGAAAACAGTACTTTATTATCAATAATTACCATTCGAATCTCTTCAGTAATAATCAGTTAAATAATATAGTTAAATAATATAGTTAATACTAAAACACCTATAATTATAGTACAAAAAGAAACCAGATATATTAAATTGCCTTTTCATGGTTATTTGTCCTTACGTATTCGTAATGAATTACGAATTCGATTACTTTACCCTCAAGTCAATTTCAGATTTGCTTTTGTTAACCCACTTAAATTATCAAATTTTTTCAAGTTTAAAGATAAACTCCCGAAAAATATTTGCCCAAATGTTGTTTACTAATACATGTGTGACAGCTGTAAGGCTGCATATATTGGCAGTAATCAACTCCAGTTGGAAGTATACGCCTTTCTGAACATTTAGGCTTATCAGTCCGAACTAATCGTCCTCTTAAAAACCCACCACAATCAGTTATTAGAAATCAGAGTAACGATAATGACCATCCCCTTCGTAAAACCCATTTGAAATATTAACAAGGGCTAATAACCTGAGAGAGTTGAAAATCTTAGAAGCCTTATATATTCACAAAAATAAACCAAAACCACTAACAACAATAGTTCATCTCATAAATTACGCTTTCTCTAACCAACTTAAGTTTTTACAAACCAACCAATCTCACAACAGAGTTAACATCCATACACAGTTTAAGTTCATTCTTCTGCTGAATTTGGAGGTTGACATTGTAATATTGAATTCGATATTAGAGGTAACTTTTGTATATTTGATGTACTTTGATATTTATAATTTTTATTTGTTTTAATGCGTTTTAAATTTAATGTATATAAATGTACGAATGCATTTATGTATTGTATTTATTTAATTTGCCAATTTCCGCTGTTTTAAAGAAATTTTATTTATAGGTCACTGATGATGATAAAAGTGGTTGCGAAACGTTTGAAAAAGAATAATAAATAAGAATGTTTGCCATCATGTTGATCCTCCTTTTCATTTGTAAATTCAGTTTCCCAAAGAAAAGTCAATAGCTATGATTGTTCTCCTATACAGCGTCGTTCTTTAAGTTAATTATACTGCGTGTTCTTTGCAGTTGAAATGTGTATATATATATATATATATATATATATATATATATACAGGGTGTCCCATAATTCCGGCATCATAGGAGAAATTCATATTTTTCTATTTCTACAAACCATAATTCATATTTTTCTTATGCTCGGGATGCCAATTTCCCGTCCACCATTCTGTTCAGTGACGAGGCTGTTTTTTATGGAAATGGTGAGGTAAATCGACGGAACACCCGCTACTGGTCTTAAAACAACCCTCACTGGTATACCTCTTCAAAGGAACAAGGTGCATCTCGGGTGATGGTATGGTGTGGCATTTGGAAGGATCGCATCATAGGCCCCCTCTTTTTCGATGAACATGTCACTGGAGGCACCTACCTACGTATGCTCAAGGAAGAAGCATTTCCCAGTGTCTTGAACGAAAAAGGAAATTTCCCAACATGGTTCCAGCAAGACGGCGCTCCTGCACATTACAGCACCCAAGTAAGGGAATACCTGTACCAACAATTCCCTGGTCATTGGATAGGACGTCGAGGGTCTGTGGAATGGCCAGCTAGAAGCCCGGATCTCACGCCACTAGATTTTTATATCTGGGGCCACTTCAAAGCGCTGGTATAGGCAGAGAAAATTAGGAGTGTTGAACATTTGCGGCAGCGCATTATTGGGGCATGTAACACCATTACTCCTGACATCATTCACCGTGTGCTTGCTGACTGGGTATCACGTCTGAATTTGTATATTGAAAACAATGGTGGACATACTGAGCACGTTCTGTAAATAAAAGCTTTTGTTTTGCCTTTTTTTATTTTTCCTATGATGCCGGACTTATGGGACACCCTGTATATATATATATTATAGTCTGCAGGAAGGAGGGGCCAAAGGCGAATGCCTGCAAAAACGCCCACCCCACAGAGAAAGAAGAGAGCCATAATCAAGGTCCACGGTTTTCGAGATGCCTGAACACACTACGTCTGAAAGATTAGAGGTCGTAGACAGAAGAGTTGACCAGTTGAGTAGATGAAAGATTGAAAATACCGATTAACACTCGAGTTAGAGAGTTCGGGGAAAAGGAATGCGAATGTGTCGAAAGTCTGGCACCGCAAGCTCTACTTGTTATTTTATTTATTTGTTGGGTTCAAAATCCCAGCTGAGCCGTGAACGGCCAAGTTCTAAAGGGCCAATTCAACCTACAGCCCAAGTTAGGCTAAAATTAAAACTTACGGACTTGAGATCCTTAGGTCCTACCTCAGGGTTGCTGACTCGATGTGGGCCTACCTTAGGCCTCAGTTGTATGAATTTAAAGTAAAAACAAAAGGGGTACTATTTATGGTCTTCTTTCTCAACCTTGCAACAACAACGCAACCTGGACTATTGCACGATGCAACAATCTTGTATCTAAACAACCAAACTGAATTGCAAGAGAGCTCTCTATCAGACCACACCCTGTACGTACGACATTCCACAAACGAGTAGAAAGGACGCGCAGCGCCCCAAAATGATGCCACCTGAGAGCTCAAACAATGCTAGCTCTAAATTAAGTGAATTTTTCACTAACCTTACAATTATGAGATGGATATATACACACCTTAACTTAATATATACAAGCAATGCTGCATCAATCAGCTTAATCATCATATCGCCTTGGGACAACAATGGTTCTTCCTCTTCTAGATTTTCTAACACTCCCCACCGAAGAGGCATTGTTGTCATTACCTTCTGCAAGGTTAGCCAAGCCTTCTCCATGAGGCTGTAACTCAAATATTTCATCTTGACTATCTGTGTTTTTGCTGATTTCTAAAGCATAGAGTTTTTGTATAGGTCTCTTTAACTTTCCTCCTGAAGTCTTTACCAGTGCAGACCTAACTAAATTGTCTTTGCCAACAAACAACTCTTCAATTATGCCAAGCTTCCAGCATTGCCTTGGTCTTTCATCCCCAATCATTACCACTTCTCCCACCTTGATACAATTTGCATTGGAGCCCTTTACCTTGCCTGATGGGTAATAATTGAGTTCTGGCAAGTATTCCATCTGCCACCTCTTCCATAACTGATCTTGTAGCTCTTCAGGTACCTGAACCGTCTGGTTAACTCTCCTTGAGTGCTCTGGATAGGCTGCAAGTCTTCTGGCACACTGGGGCTTGATGTTAATCGTTTACCACAAAGAAAATGATTTGGTGTCAATGGCTCCGCATCCTGCATACTGTTATAAACAAAAGTGATAGGCCTACTGTTCACCATTGCTTCTACTTCACATAAAACAGTGCAGAATTCTTCTTTGCTCAAATGAGCATTAGCTAAAAGTTTCTTTAATGGACACTTTACACTTCTCACTAGCCTTTCCCAAAATCCTCCCCACCATGGTGCTCTCTCAACAATAAACTCCCACTGTACCCCTTGGTGTGAAAAGTAGGATTGGAATCCTTCCTCTTTTAGCAAGACCAAATTTCTTGGAGTTCCTTTGCAGCCTTTTTGAAGGTTTTTGCATTATCCGATATGATTTTATTTGGGAAACCCCTTCTGTTCACAAACCTTTTAAAGGCCAAAAGAAATACATCACTACTTAAGTTGCTTACCAACTCCAAATGGATTGCTCTGGTGGTAGCACATGTGAAAAGACATATATAACCTTTGTTAGACTCCCCTCTCTCATACACATAGACTGGACCTGCAAAGTCTACTCCCACTACATCAAATGGGGCAGTATAGACACACCGTTCTCTTGGAAGTGGAGCCACCTTTTCATAATAAGGCTTTGCACTCCAACGCTTGCAAACCACACATTTATGCAAGACCTTTTTACTACTTGTCTAATTTTGGGAATCCAAAACTGTTGTCTGATCTCTATTATCACTTCTCTAACTCCAGCATGTAACAACTTATGATGAGTATCCAGGATCAAAAGTTCCACAAAGTGCCCCCCAGAAGGTAGCAAAATTGGATGTCTTTTCTCCTCTGGAAGCCCAGAAAACTGTAGTCTACCTCCTACTCTCAATAAATCCTGATCCAAAAACACATCCAAACCCTTGAGAGCAGAATGTGTTGGTAGAACCTGTAATGGATGGCTGGTGAGCAATTCCCTCTCTTCACCAAATTTTTCCTTCTGCACATATACCATCCAGTATTTCCTGGCTTGCTGAATCTCATTACTGTTCAGAATTCCTTCCCTTCTTGTTTCTCCCTTAATATTGTTGGTAAATCTATATACCCATGCTGTCACTCTTAACAATCTTTTCAGACTGCTAATGTCCTCAAGCCTCAATATGGGGTCCTGTTGCATAACTTGACAACTGTTCACAGCGCATTTTCTCACCTCACTCACCCATGCTTCTTCAGCCTGGCATTCTCTTACAATAGGCTGATTAGAAGACCAGTTTTCACTTCCAAGTTTTAGCCACTCTGGCCCATTCCACCACAAACTTGACTGTGCAAGATCTTTCACTGAAATTCCTCGTGTTGGTAAATCAGCAGGGTTTTGGGTGCCTGGACAATGCTTCCATTGCTTGGGATCTGTGTGTGCTTGAATTTCCTCCACCCTATTGGCAACAAATGGTTTCCATTTCCTTGCCTGACTTCTTAACCAGTGCCAAACTATAGTGGAGTCTGTCCAATAATAGCTTGGAATTTCATAGAGGGCCAAAGACTTTTGCACTGTAACTGCAAGCCGACTAGCAATAACGGCACCCATCAATTCCAACCTTGGAACAGAAAGCCTTTTCAAAGGTGCTACTCTGCTCTTTGCAGCAACCAACCTGCAACTTACTTCCTCTTGCAATGTGCCTCTGATATAAATACAAGTTGCATAGGCTTCCTCACTTGCATCACAAAAGATGTGCAGCTCCAAATTGTCTGGACTATTGTTCAACTCTCCAAAGTACCATCTTGAGATTTCAATGTCTCCAAGATGTGCCAATTCTTTGAACCAATATTTCTACCTTACCACCATATGATCAGGTAACTCTTGGTCCCAACCAAGTCCAATTTCCCAGAGGCTCTGAAACCAATTTTTGACTTTATCACAAATGGAGCCAGGAATCCAAGAGGATCAAAGACCTTTGAAGCCAAACTAAGAGCTGTACGTTTTGTCCACCTTGTCTCATTCTCAGCCAGCTCTACTAAAGATTTCCCATTGAAGGTAAACAAATCATCTCCTTGCTGCCAAACAATGCCTAGCACTTTTGCGTCTATTGCCCACAACTCCTTAATACCAGAATCCTCAATACTTTCTGCTGCATCAGGTACTACACAGGACTGACTCATAAACTCTTGTAATTGAGAATGATTGGTCTGCCATTTTCTAAGCTCCATGCCAGCCTCCCTCATTATAGCTCTAGCCTCCATGAATATCTGTTTAGCCATTTCTGTATTATCCACGGAACACAGCAAATCATCAACATAAAAATTTTTCCTTATGTGTTCAATAGTGTTGGGATAGACTTCAGAATATTTTTTAAAATGGTACTGCATAGTAGCTGCCAACAGAAATGGACTAGAGCTGAGGCCAAACAACACTGATTTCATTCTATATGCTTGAACCTTAGGTTTATTTTCCAACAAGTCTTTCGTATCCACCCACAGATACCTTACTGCATCTCTGTCCTCTGGTTTTAACTTTATCCGCAAAAAGGCTTGCTTCACATCTGCAGTCAATGCTACTCTACCAAACCTGAATCTCAGTAACAAGGAAATAAATCTGCATTTAAATTTGACCCAGCATCCAAACAGTCATTCAAGGACACACTACCTTTGTCCTTGGCTGAGCCATCAAAAACTACCCTCAGTTTAGTGGTAGTCTTGTCTCGCCGTACCACTGCATGGTGTGGCAGATAATGTGCCTCCTGGTTCACCAGCTCACCTTGCACCCTTTCAGCATAGCCCTCCCTTACATAGCTTAGGATGGCCTCATTGTATTCAATTAACAACTCCTCATTCTTTCTTAGCCTGTACAATGAAGTCTCCAACCTCCGATTAGCTAGCTGAAGGTTTGAACCAGGTTTGCAAGAATCCTTCCAAGGGAGGCCAACTTCATAGCAACCATCTCTAAACCCAATCCCTTTTTCAAATTGCTCTAAAACATCATTGTTCACTGTACTTGCCTGTTTGTCCTTTATGCCAATAGATTCAAGTTCCCAAAACGCTTTCAAATGCCTTTCCAAACCATGGCTGTTCTCCTCAATCTTAACAAAAAGAGCCTTAATTTCCATTTCATTGCAATAGCTACCATGTAGCATCCAGCCTAGCTTACTTTCAATAGCTACCGGGCCTTGAGATGTACGGACAATATTACCAGTAATGAAGTCCCAATAATAGTCAGCTCCAATCAAAAGACTAATATCTTCTGTTCCTTCAAACTTATTATCGCCCAAATTAATTCCTTTAACTTGCAATTCTTGGATACATGCCATATCTAAACAAGTAGTGACTGGAGCACAAAGTTCCTCAATCTCTACAGCTTGGACTTTGCGGTAACAACCCCTTAACCAGAACTTCTACCTTCTTAAATTTGGTTCGGTTTTGAACGGAACCCCCAAACCCAGAAATTCTTAAATTTTCCCTCTTAAGTTCTTTAAACTTCAATTTTCTGGAAATTCTGGTCTTAATAAAGCTACACTGGCTACCACTATCAAACAACACTCTTACAGTAGCTTCTCCACCATTCCCAATTAATAAGGCTGCAGTTGTTTGCAATAATCCCCCTTTATTTTTACTCCCTTGCATAGCAGTGGCATGTGCCACTGATGTCTCTACTTCTGGGGTAGGCCTACTAGGAGTGTTTTCACACAATAATGGCTGATGCCTACCATGACATTTTTTGCACAAAATTTTAAACTTGCAAAACCTTGCTCTGTGACCTTTCAAAAAACATTTAAAACATGCTGTAGACTTAGTTACCCTGTCCTTTCTCTCCTCAACAGGTAAAGCCTCAGCCACCTCACATTTATATGACTTGTGGTTGCTTTCGCAAAATATGCATTCCTTGATTCCCTTTAATTTATTCTCAGAGGATGCATGTAGAGCTGACACTGTACCTGGGCTATTCCTTTTTGTAGAAACTTTGGTGCTGTGCCTGCCTTTGTCCCCTTGTTTAACATCCCACTGTGCAAACTCAATTCCCTCTCGTCTTGCTAATTCTGTGCCTAAAAGACAACATCTGCTAGTAACCAGTATAGTAACCAACATTATACCATACCTTTCCATTCCTACACCCAAGTTGTCCAGGGACCTAGTTCTAACTTCAAATTCATCATATAACTGCCGTAACTCCTTGACACTATTAGGATTATTAACAGGAGGTATAGCTAAAAGTTCACGGAGGTGGCTTTTAATTAAGATCTCTGGTTTACCAAACCATTTCTTTAATATATCCCAAGCCACATTATAATTAGCCTCTGTTAATGCTAATCCTGCTATTGTCTTTGCTGCCTCCCCTTCCAAGAGGGACTGCAAATAATTAAACTCTCCACCGCACTTAACACTTGACTAGAATGAACTGCTGATTGAAAACTGTCTGCCCATCCTTGCCATTCCTGAATACTCCCAGAAAATGTTTTGAGTACAAGCATCGGTAATTGAACTGCAGATCTGTTAACCTTAACTTCACAAACATCATTTGTTGAGTGTTGTGTTTCATTATTAGACTGGTCTCTAACTGTAATGAGCTGCTAAACTCTTTTGCTCGGTGGCCTACTTTAATTATATCATCAATAATCTCTTCAAAATAAATTAGTTATTTTCTATTTCATCCTCGTCTATAAGAGCCTCAATTTTAACATTTACTTCACTTAGAGCAACCTTTTTAGTTTCTAATATGGAAAGCTGCGCAGTCACTAATCTTAAATCCTCTTGCTCTATAGCAGAATCTATTGTGGCAATGACCTTTGTAATTAGACCTTTGTAGGCGCTTCTCCTTTTTTTAAACTTGTTCAATTCAGATGCACTCATCTTCAATGCAAACAACAATTGGGCTCAATGCCAAATGAGCTGAATTGGCAGAAATACTTAACCAAACTGATCAAACGTAAATTTTGCTTTTTTTCAAATAAACTGAATTGCTGGATGGGGTACTAACCAACCACCAGTATGGGATACCAATTTTTCCACCCAAGTAACTGGCGCACTGAAGTCTGCAACCTTCGCCTACGAATAATAAACCAAATTTAACCAAACAGGTAAAATGTAGGCCAAAAACAACGACAGACGAGTGGCCAAGTTTCGCAATTGGGCGACCAAACTTTCTACCCTGGGACCTTAACTCAATGCTCAACCCGTCTAGGCCTAACTTGGGCTACAATTTGCACAATCAGAACTTTGCCGAAAAATAGTCACTGACTCAGTCTTGGGCTAGAATCCGGTTCTGAAGGACCATGTTATTTTATTTATTTGTTGGGTTCAAAATCCCAGCTGAGCCGTGAACGGCCAAGTTCTAAAGGGCCAATTCAACCTACAGCCCAAGTTAGGCTAAAATTAAAACTTACGGACTTGAGATCCTATTAGGTCCTACCTCAGGGTTGCTGACTCGATGTGGGCCTACCTTAGGCCTCAGTTGTATGAATTTAAGGTAAAAACAAAAGGGGTACTATTTATGGTCTTCTTTCTCAACCTTGCAACAACAACGCAACCTGGACTATTGCACGATGCAACAATCTTGTATCTAAACAAACAAAAACTGAATTGCAAGAGAGCTCTCTATCAGACCACACCCTGTACGTACGACATTCGACAAACGAGTAGAAAGGACGCGCAGCGCCCAAAATGATGCCACCTGAGAGCTCAAACAGTGCTAGCTCTAAATTAAGTGAATTTTTCACTAACCTTACAATTATGAGATGGATATATATACACCTTAACTTAATATATACAAGCAATGCTGCATCAATCAGCTTAGTCATCATATCGCCTTGGGACAACAATGGTTTTTCCTCTTCTAGATTTTCTAACACTACTTAAAGGAGGAGGCATGCAGTTAGAGGGGTCTGTATCGAAGGAGTGACATTTCAAAGGAGTGACATAACAAAGGAGTGACATAAATACCGTAACGAAGGAGTGACAAATCGGAGATAAAATTCAAAGGAGTATAATTATTAAATTTTATTTAAAAAAACAAAATTTGTTAGAATTGTTAAAATTAAAATTTTATCTCAAAAACTAGAACCTAACCTAACCTAACCTAACAGTTGCAAGCCTCTCTTCCCTCTGGATTTGTTCTTTCTTCTCTTTGTTGGTATTTTCGTGTCACTCCTTTGAATTTTATCTCCGATTTGTCACTCCTTTGTTATGTCACTCCTTCGTTATGTCACTCCTTTGAATAGGACCGAGTTAGAGAGTTCAGAAGAGTAGCGTCCTTATAATAGCGATAGTAAAGAGAGAGGCAACACTGCGGCGAAGAGAGGAGGATTAAAAAGGCAATAAGAGGCTGGGAATTGATGACACGAAAAGCCTTTAATTTCACCCGGTCAAGGAGAGCTGTGTAGGTTGAGCCACCCTGCACTGTTACATTATGGGGTAGCCATTTAAAAAGGAGAACGCGCTGCGTATGTGGCCGTACGTTGATATATATATATATATAATGTTAACGTACGGCCACATACAGTGTCCTCCTTTTTGGAAATTTGGAAATGGCCACCCTAAGGACAGAATGCTCAAAAGGAGGACTGTCCGCCTAAAGCCGGACGTCTGGCCACCCTACCTGCACATGACAAACGTATCCACGCAGGGATGGACAAGAGCCCTGTACAAAGATAGCAACTGAGTTGGGGTGAAGAAACTGCAGAGCCGGGACACCACACCTAACTTTTTAGAAGCTGCTTCACATAGTATATCAGTATGGAAAACTGATACTTGTGGGTAGCTGGGAAGTAACGAAAATGGTCCATTGAGTAGGTAGGTAGTTAATCTAACAATTATTAAACTTCTTTTATGTCAGTGACTGGGTGGATGAAACCAAGTGGTTGCTCACCAGAGTTATTCTCCACATTAGTATTTATATACTGTGTGATAGAGCGTGCTTGGTAGTACTGAAACACACTACCAGTCAACCAACGAACAAAAAAGATTGTGGTGGAAAAAGCCGGAACAAATGATATGCAGGAAGAGCGGCATTTCGAGCGAAGGGTAGGGCATGGTTCTGATTAATCAGTTAACCATTGTTTCGAATTTAATCATTAATTAATCAAAAATATATTTTTAGAAAATGATGGGAAATGATTAATTAATGGACATTATGAAGAAAGGACAAACAATCAACTCGGAGGCATATATTGCTACCCTACAGAGAAGACTCCAGAGACGTATAAAGCTAGTTCGAGAGAGAAAACTGGATGACGTCCTTCTTTTGCACGATAACGCAACACCACACAACAGTTTGCAAACAAGAGGGGCCATCACAAAAATGCGCTTGACTGTTACAGCCCGGATCTGGCCCCTTCACTTCAGACTTCCATTTGTTTGGGCCAATGAAGGATGCTATTCGTGGAAGAAAGTTTGAGTGTGACGATGAGGTCGTTGAGGAGGTTAAGAGGTGGCTCCAGCGGACTTTTACCAGCAAGGAATAAAGGCCCTTGTTTCGAGGTGGAGGAAAGCCGTAGAAAAGGATGGAGACTATGTGAACAAATAAAAACTTTTAAAAAAGGTATGTAACTACTTGTGTACAAAATTTCTGAAACAAAATATACTGAGTGGCCCTCGTATTGGACTGAAGTTGGGCCTAGTCTCCACTCTGTTTACATTTATTAATATAAGGTCAAAGCTTAGGGTATTTATTGGATTAAATCTTGACATTAATTAAATACTCAGGGGTTTAACTAAACTTAAGACGACTATTTGTCTGATTACTCAATTTATTTCATCTCTGACAATTTCTTCTCACCTTATTATTTCATTACAATCCCTAGTTAAACTATTTTGACTTAAACATGGACAGTGATGAATTGCAACAACTAAAAAAAAAAGAAGCGTGGTAAATTGGGTGCTGTTACTAAGGCCACCAACACTTTTAACAATATTGCACAACCAGGCGAGGAAGATTTAGTGTGCAATTTTTAAATTGGATAAATTTAAGAGGATATAATTGCCATTGATGAGAGTATTTCAAAGTTGGTTGAACCTGAAATGGCTGATGAACAACCTACAGACCTTTACTCTGATAATGAGCATCAGGTAATCTCAATTGAACAGCGCATAAGGAGACTACAATCTCGTTTGAACGACTTAACACCAAATAAACCTATTTCTGATTCTAATCAAAGTAGAGCTTACTTTCAACAAAACTTAAGTGGCAGACCAAGTCCCGAGTCACAAGAATTTCGGGCTAAGTTACCCATTTTGCTGGTACCAACATCTGATGTTTACAGGGAACAATTCCCATCTTTCATTGAAAAATTTGAGAGTTCAGTAGGTAGTAAACCTTATATTCTTCCTGTTGATGAGTTTAGCTATTTAGTTTCCTTAAAGGTCCAGCTTATAACATGATAGCCTATTTACCAGCTGTAGGTGATTCATATGAAGTAGCGGATCACCTGAAGATCCGTCACCCCAGCCGTTTTTAGTTAGCTTATATTAGCGCTCGTTTAATCTGTCATTAATGGTACATAATCCCTTAATGTCAGTTGAATTCGATCCGTGTTCTTCGATAAGGGTGCTCAGAACTAATATTGGTTTCTGGTGCATTCCTTGTACTCCATTTGTCATTAAAAAAAAAAAAAAAAAAAAAAAATTTGGTTCATTGTACCACCTTAAAACAAATTTCAAACCTCTGAAAACTATCCTTAGCAGAGTATTTCTTAAACAATTTATTTCAAAATGCAAATAAAAGGAGTCCAAATTGGAATAATAAATTATATTTAATTTCATCCTTTACAACTAACAATCTTAAAACATGTATATAAAATGACTAATATTGATAGGTCGGATTCAAATATTTTACTTTTTAATAATGCATACTTTTATGACTTGTTATTTATCACATGTTTTACGGATACTGAGACCATAAGAGGCAATGACTGAATTAGCGAGTGAATTAATGCCTTCAGAGGTGCATCTCACTTTAATGTAGATTGTAGCGTCTTACGTTATCTTACATACTATAAATTAAGTAACTACGTGAACATCAGTCAAAGGGTATGCAGAACAGTGCACTGCTTACACTATCAAAACTTCCCAATTACTGATAACATGTATTTACTTTACGTTTTGTAATATATATATATATATATAACTTATATATATACTGTATACACACAAACACACGAGTATATTCTTGCGTACATTCATAAAACTTTTAAGTTTTAATACTAATCTCTTTATTGGAT
Source organism: Bathynomus jamesi (assembly GCA_023014485.1). Classification (NCBI taxonomy): domain Eukaryota; kingdom Metazoa; phylum Arthropoda; class Malacostraca; order Isopoda; family Cirolanidae; genus Bathynomus; species Bathynomus jamesi. The sequence continues at coordinate 332,433 of JAJOZX010005020.1, read as the reverse complement.
TTGGACATCAATACGACCACTAATCAATGTATCACTGCCTGCACAATGAAGAGTCATTCAGAAACATATATCAAAGGCTTTACATTACATTTAGCAAAGTGAAATCAAAAGATACAGCTAAAGGAAACTGGTGCCAGTAATACAATAAAATATAACTTAACCTAACTTCATAATTTGAGTGTAACTTTGGTTACGTTTAATAAATGAATATTTGTGTATATTTGTGTATATTTGTGTATATTTGTGAGGAAATAAAATCACAGGAGCTAGTCAATCAAAAAAAAAAAAATCAGTCCAATTCCAGCACTTAAAAAAATCATACCGTAATCTAAGTTATATGCAAATATACAAATATAACAACAAAATTTTTATATTGAGAATTGACTTTGTATCTTGCCTTTAAGGGCTTCACTTGAAACGAATTTACTTTCTGTAACCTTAAATAAATGAACCGAAATAATAATAATAATAATAATATACATCAAAAACTATACTATATACATTTCCTTTGATTTTATTTAAACAGATAAGCCCTAAACGGTATATAATATGCTATTTACGATCTATAAATTGAGTTCTCCCATTCCATTAATTAATAAGGTCATTAGAATACTTCAACACAAAAAACTAACTACCGTTACTATACTCTGGGGAACAATCCGAACTCTGAACTTGTCTGAATCCTTCCCAGGGTTTTTCCCACACCGTTACATCGCAGATGTAAGAGGGCTCATTCGGATCAGGTTCACAGGTGTTAACGTCAAGCTGGGTCTTCGTACACTGCGTATAAGACACTCGTATCTTCAAATACCACATCCTGCCTGCTACAACCTGGAATAAAATAATGTGGTTTAGCCAAAATGAATTTGTTGAAAATGAGACGTCCACGGTCGTTTTGCAGGTCAGGGACCTGCTTGTTTTAGGACTAACTTCAGATTAGAGACCAATGTGATTTCTCCAAGACAATATATTTTTTTTATTTTGGAAGGTAGAGCTTGTTCCGGAAATATCATTTTACTGGATTTCTCTATAAATTTCAGGTAAATGTGGTCGGATCTTGTACCCAACATTCTTATTTATGTTTACTCTAAACTACGTAACACCGCTTAGATGTTGCGAAGGAGCTTAAACAACTACATCATATTTTTTATGTTTAATACAGTATGGAAAAACTATACATGCTTACAACATGGTATCGTATGTGGTACCTTTACTTTTAATTAAATATAAATTTTTAATTGAATTAAATATCTACAAATTGCCTCAGGATTGGCGACAGCCTATTGGGAATGAAAATAATTGCCATACATACATAGAACCCAAATATGGAGGCATTGGGCCTGCCCAACCACAAAAAAAATTTATTACTTCGTGTTCAAAATTTTCCACTGCTGACTCATGAAAATTACTTCCAGAGAAGAGTCAACGAACTTTGCAAAATCAGTAAATAATAAAAGATGAAGATTTATATTATATTAGCAGCTCGCTCGGAGCTTGCTTATATTAAGCCCTGCTTTTAAGCAAGGAAGATGTACTTTATCTTCCTCTACGTTCTGACCGAATAACATGTGATGTAAACCTAATGACGCAAAAGGATATGCCTATACCTTCAGGAATTTAAACAGAGTGACTGCCTATATTAATTAAATCAAATCAACTCGTTGTGTAATTCCATCGTACCGCGGCCCTACATCGAAAAACATCGTCACGTCCTACCAACAGAAGCGAGGCTCAACGAAATAATAATGTAAGGCAATTTCTTTCTTTACCATATAAGCAGCGCTAAAATACCGAAGGCAAATAAATTTAACATTAACCACTAAAAACAATACGAAAGAGCTTTTGAAGAGCTGCACATACATAACTCTCTAACGAAAAAACCTACGGCTTTTGTCGTTAACTCTCTGCTGGAAATTTCCAACGGATGAGGTAACAGGCAATCAACCCAGTAAGTCCTATATAGTTTTTTCAAATACAGTATATCTATTTCCAGGGTTCACAATCCTATCACCCACTTTATTTTTTTAAAACTAAAATTCGCCTGGTTTGGGGGTTTTTCTTTCTTTGGATATTTTTGGAATTTTGTCGGAAATACTAACTCCTCACGACTTTTTAAAATATTTTTTCATTTGAGAATTTACAATTTCACTATCTATTTTATTCACAGTTCTATCATTCAATATTTTCAAGAAAATAACCGACCTGTTGACTTGCTTCCAACACTTCAACTCTCCTCAATCGAGGGTCGCTGAACGATTCATCCATTTTGCTCACAGCAAAAGCGGCGACATCTTGAACTTCGGGATCATTAACGTCTACAGGTGTCTTGCCACCCAGAGCACTGTGCATACTTCTCCGTTTCCTCTTTGTAGTTACTGGAGAGCAATCCGAATCCTTAACTTCTCTCAATTGTTGTTTCCCGGGTTTTTCCCACACGGTTACATTGCAGATGTAAGAAGGCTCATTCGGATCAGGTTCACAGGTGTTAACGTCAAGCTGGGTCTTCGCGTTCTTCGTACACTGCGTATAAGACACTCGTATCTTCAAATACCACATCCTGCCATGCTACAACTGGAATAAAATATGTGGTTTAGCCAAAATGAATTTGTTGAAAATGAGACGTCCACGGTCGTTTTGCAGGTCAGGGACTGCTTGTTTTAGGACTAACTTCAGATTAGAGACCAATGTGATTTCTCCAAGACGATATATTTTTTTATTTTGGAAGGTGGGGCTTGTTCCGGAAATATCATTTTACTGGATTTCTCTATAAATTTCAGGTAAATGTGGTCGGATCTTGTACCCAACATTCTTATTTATGTTTACTATGGACTACGTAACACCGCTTAGATGTTGCGAAGGAGCTTAAACAACTACATCATATTTTTTATGTTTAATACAGTATGGAAAAAAACTATACATGCTTACAACATGGTATCGTATGTGGTACCTTTACTTTTTAATTAAATATAAATTTTTAATTGAATTAAATATCTACAAAATTGCCTCAGGATTGGCGATAGCTATTGGGAATGAAAATAATTGCCATACATACATAGAACCCAAATATGGAGGCATTGGGCCTGCCCAACCACAAAAAAAATTTATTACTTCGTGTTCAAAATTTTCCACTGCTGACTCATGAAAATTACTTCCAGAGAAGAGTCAACGAACTTTGCAAAATCAGTAAATAATAAAAGATGAAGATTTATATTATATTAGCAGCTCGCTCGGAGCTTGCTTATATTAAGCCCTGCTTTTAAGCAAGGAAGATGTACTTTATCTTCCTCTACGTTTCTGACCGAATAACATGTGATGTAAACTAATGACGCAAAAGGATATGCCTATACCTTCAGAATTTAAACAGAGTGACTGCCTATATTAATTAAATCAAATCAACTCGTTGTGTAATTCCATCGTACCGCGGCCCACATCGAAAAACATCGTCACGGACGTCCTACCAACAGAAGCGAGGCTCAACGAAATAATAATGTAAGGCAATTTCTTTCTTTACCATATAAGCAGCGCTAAAATACCGAAGGCAAATAAATTTAACATTAACCACTAAAACAATACGAAACAGGTCTTTTGAAGATCTGCACATACATAACTCTCTAACGAAAAAACCTACGGCTTTTGTCGTTAAACTCTCCGCTAAAATCTGCTGGAAATTTCCAACGGATGAGGGTAACAGGCAATCAACCCAGTAAGTCCTATATCGTTTTTTCAAATACAGTATATCTATTTCCAGGGTTCACAATCCTACCACCCACTTTATTTTTGAAAAACTAAAATTCGCCTGGTTTGGGGTTTTTTCTTTCTTTGGATATTTTGGAATTTTGTGGAATAATAACTCCTCACCGACTTTTTAAAATATTTTTTTCATTTGAGAATTTACAATTTCACTATCTATTTTATTCACAATTTTTCATTCAATATGTTCAAGAAAATAACCGACCTGTTGACTTGCTTCCAACACTTCTTCAACTCTCCTCAATCGAGGGTCCGCTGGACGATTCATCCATTTCGCTCACAGCAAAAGCGGCGACATCTTGAACTTTCGGATCATTAACGTCTACAGGAGGTCTTGCCACCCGGAGCATGTGAATACTTCTCCGTTTCCTCTTTGTAGTTACTGGAGAGCAATCCGAATCCTGAACTTTTCTCTCAATTGTTGTTTCCGGGTTTTTCCCACACGGTTACATTGCAGATGTAAGAAGGCTCATTCGGATCAGGTTCACAGGTGTTAACGTCAAGCTGGGTCTTCGCGTTCTTCGTACACTGCGTATAAGACACTCGTATCTTCAAATACCACATCCTGCCTGCTACAACCTGGAATAAAATAATGTGGTTTAGCCAAAATGAATTTGTTGAAAATGAGACGTCCACGGTCGTTTGCAGGTCAGGGACCTGCTTGTTTTAGGACTAACTTCAGATTATAGACCAATGTGATTTCTCCAAGACGATATATTTTTTTATTTTGGAAGGTGGGGCTTGTTCCGAAATATCATTTTACTGGATTCTCTATAAATTTCAGGTAAATGTGGTCGGATCTTTACCCCAACATTCTTATTTATGTTTACTATGGACACGTACACCGCTTAGATGTTGCGAAGGAGCTTAAACAACTACATCATATTTTTATGTTTAATACAGTATGGAAAAACTATACATGCTTACAACATGGTATCGTATGGGTACCTTTACTTTTTAATTAAATATAATTTTTAATTGAATTAAATATCTACAAAATTGCCTCAGGATTGGCGACAGCCTATTGGAATGAAAAGAATGCCATACATACATAGAACCCAAATATGGAGGCATTGGGCCTGCCCAACCACAAAAAAAATTTATTACTTCGTGTTCAAATTTTCCACTGCTGACTCATGAAAATTACTTCCAGAGAAGAGTCAACGAACTTTGCAAAATCAGTAAATAATAAAAGATGAAGATTTATATTATATTAGCAGCTCGCTCGGAGCTTGCTTATATTAAGCCCTGCTTTTAAGCAAGGAAGATGTACTTTATCTTCCTCTACGTTCTGACCGAATAACATGTGATGTAAACCTAATGACGCAAAAGGATATGCCTATACCTCAGGAATTTAAAACGAGTGCTGCCTATATTAATTAAATCAAATCAACTCGTTGTGTAATTCCATCGTACCGCGGCCCTACTCGAAAAAACATCGTCACGTCCCTACCAACAGAAGCGAGGCTCAACGAAATAATAATGTAAGGCAATTTCTTTCTTTACCATATAAGCAGCGCTAAAATAAACCGAAGGCAAATAAATTTAACATTAACCACTAAAACAATACGAAACAGGTCTTTTGAAGATCTGCACATACATAACTCTCTAACGAAAAACCTACGCCTTTTGTCGTTAACTCTCCCGCTAAAATCTGCTGGAAATTTCCAACGGATGAGGGTAACAGGCAATCAACCCAGTAAGTCCTATATAGTTTTTCAAATACAGTATATCTATTTCCAGGGTTCACAATCCTACCACCCCCTTATTTTTGAAAAACTAAAATTCGCCTGGTTTTGGGGTTTTTTCTTTCTTTGGATATTTTGGAATTTTTGGGAAATACTAACTCCTCACGACTTTTTAAAATATTTTTTCATTTGAGAATTTACAATTTCACTATCTATTTTATTCACAATTCTTTCATTCAATATTTCAAGAAAATAACCGACCTGTGACTTGCTTCCACACTTCTTCAAACTCTCCTCAATCGAGGGTCGCTGGACGATTCATCCATTTCGCTCACAGCAAAAGCGGCGACATCTTGAACTTCGGGATCATTCCGTCTACAGGAGTCTTGCCACCCGGAGCACTGTGAATACTTCTCCGTTTCCCTCTTTGTAGTTACTGGAGAGCAATCCGAATCCTGAACTTCTCTCAATTGTTGTTTCCCGGTTTTTCCAACACGGTTACATTGCAGATGTAAGAAGGCTCATTGGATCAGGTTCACAGGTGTTAACGTCAAGCTGGGTCTTCGCGTTCTTCGTACACTGCGTATAAGACACTCGTATCTTCAAATTCCCACGTCCTGCCTGCTACAACCTGGAATAAAATATGTGGTTTAGCCAAATGAATTTGTTGAAAATGAGACGTCCACGGTCGTTTTGCAGGTCAGGGACCTGCTTGTTTTAGGACTAACTTCAGATTAGAGACCAATGTGATTTCTCCAAGACGATATATTTTTTTTATTTTGGAAGGTGGGCTTGTTCCGGAAATATAATTTTACTGGATTTCTCTATAAATTTCAGGTAAATGTGGTCGGATCTTGTACCCAACATTCTTATTTATGTTTACTATGGACTACGTAACACCGCTTAGATGTTCGAAGGAGCTTAACAACTACATCATTTTTTTATGTTTAATACAGTATGGAAAAACTATACATGCTTACAACATGGTATCGTATGTGGTACCTTTACTTTTTTAATTAAATATAAATTTTTAATTGAATTAAATATCTACAAAATTGCCTCAGGATTGGCGACAGCCTATTGGGAATGAAAAATTGCCATACATACATAGAACCCAAATATGGAGGCATTGGGCCTGCCCAACCACAAAAAAAATTTATTACTTCGTGTTCAAAATTTTCCACTGCTGACTCATGAAAATTACTTCCAAGAAGAGTCAACGAACTTTGCAAAATCAGTAAATAATAAAAGATGAAGATTTTATTTATATTAGCAGCTCGTCGAGCTTGCTTATATTAAGCCCTGCTTTTAGCAAGGAAGATGTACTTTATCTTCCTCTACGTTCTGACCGAATACATGTGATGTAAACCTATGACGCAAAAGGATATGCCTATACCTTCAGGAATTTAAACAGAGTGACGCCTATATTAATTAAATCAAATCAACTCGTTGTGTAATTCATCGTACCGCGGCCTACATCGAAAAACATCGTCACGTCCTACCAACAGAAGCGAGGCTCAACGAAATAATAATGTAAGGCAATTTCTTTCTTTACCATATAAGCAGCGCTAAAATACCGAAGGCAAATAAAATTTAACATTAACACTAAAAACTACGAAACAGGTCTTTTGAGATCTGCACATACATAACTCTCTAACAGAAAAAACCACGGCTTTTGTGTTAACTCTCCGCTAAAATCTGCTGGAAATTTCCAACGGATGAGGGTAACAGGCAATCAACCCAGTAAGTCCTATATAGTTTTTTTTTCAAATACAGTATATCTATTTCCAGGGTTCACAATCCTACCCCCTTTATTTTTGAAAAACTAAAATTCGCCTGGTTTGGGGGTTTTTCTTTCTTTGGATATTTTTGGAATTTTGTGGGAAACACTAACTCCTCACGACTTTTTAAAATATTTTTTCATTTGAGAATTTACAATTTCACTATCTATTTTATTCACAATTCTTTCATTCAATATTTTCAAGAAAATAACCGACCTGTTGACTTGCTTCCAACACTTCTTCAACTCTCCTCAATCGAGGGTCTCTGGACGATTCATCCATTTCGCTCACAGCAAAAGCGGCGACATCTTGAACTTCGGGATCATTAACGTCTACAGGAGTCTTGCCACCCGGAGCACTGTGAATACTTCTCCGTTTCCTCTTTGTAGTTACTGGAGAGCAATCAGAATCCTGAACTTCTCTCAATTGTTGTTTCCCGGGTTTTTCCCACACGGTTACATTGCAGATGTAAGAAGGCTCATTCGGATCAGGTTCACAGGTGTTAACGTCAAGCTGGGTCTTCGCGTTCTTCGTACACTGCGTATAAGACACTCGTATCTTCAAATACCACGTCCTGCCTGCTACAACCTGGAATAAAATAATGTGGTTTAGCCAAAATGAATTTGTTGAAAATGAGACGTCCACGGTCGTTTTGCAGGTCAGGGACCTGCTTGTTTTAGGACTAACTTCAGATTAGAGACCAATGTGATTTCTCCAAGACGATATATTTTTTTTATTTTGGAAGGTGGGGCTTGTTCCGGAAATATCATTTTACTGGATTTCTCTATAAATTTCAGGTAAATGTGGTCGGATCTTGTACCCAACATTCTTATTTATGTTTACTATGGACTACGTAACACCGCTTAGATGTTGCGAAGGAGCTTAAACAACTACATCATATTTTTTATGTTTAATACAGTATGGAAAAACTATACATGCTTACAACATGGTATCGTATGTGGTACCTTTACTTTTTAATTAAATATAAATTTTTAATTGAATTAAATATCTACAAAATTGCCTCAGGATTGGCGACAGCCTATTGGGAATGAAAATAATTGCCATACATACATAGAACCCAAATATGGAGGCATTGGGCCTGCCCAACCACAAAAAAAATTTATTACTTCGTGTTCAAAATTTTCCACTGCTGACTCATGAAAATTACTTCCAGAGAAGAGTCAACGAACTTTGCAAAATCAGTAAATAATAAAAGATGAAGATTTATATTATATTAGCAGCTCGCTCGGAGCTTGCTTATATTAAGCCCTGCTTTTAAGCAAGGAAGATGTACTTTATCTTCCTCTACGTTCTGACCGAATAACATGTGATGTAAACCTAATGACGCAAAAGGATATGCCTATACCTTCAGGAATTTAAACAGAGTGACTGCCTATATTAATTAAATCAAATCAACTCGTTGTGTAATTCCATCGTACCGCGGCCCTACATCGAAAAACATCGTCACGTCCTACCAACAGAAGCGAGGCTCAACGAAATAATAATGTAAGGCAATTTCTTTCTTTACCATATAAGCAGCGCTAAAATACCGAAGGCAAATAAATTTAACATTAACCACTAAAAACAATACGAAACAGGTCTTTTGAAGATCTGCACATACATAACTCTCTAACGAAAAAACCTACGGCTTTTGTCGTTAACTCTCCGCTAAAATCTGCTGGAAATTTCCAACGGATGAGGGTAACAGGCAATCAACCCAGTAAGTCCTATATAGTTTTTTCAAATACAGTATATCTATTTCCAGGGTTCACAATCCTACCACCCACTTTATTTTTGAAAAACTAAAATTCGCCTGGTTTGGGGTTTTTTCTTTCTTTGGATATTTTTGGAATTTTGTGGGAAATACTAACTCCTCACGACTTTTTAAAATATTTTTTCATTTGAGAATTTACAATTTCACTATCTATTTTATTCACAATTCTTTCATTCAATATTTTCAAGAAAATAACCGACCTGTGACTTGCTTCCAACACTTCTTCAACTCTCCTCAATCGAGGGTCGCTGGACGATTCATCCATTTCGCTCACAGCAAAAGCGGCGACATCTTGAACTTCGGGATCATTAACGTCTACAGGAGTCTTGCCACCCGGAGCACTGTGAATACTTCTCCGTTTCCTCTTTGTAGTTACTGGAGAGCAATCCGAATCCTGAACTTCTCTCAATTGTTGTTTCCCGGGTTTTTCCCACACGGTTACATTGCAGATTGTAAGAAGGCTCATTCGGATCAGGTTCACAGGTGTTAACGTCAAGTGGGTCTTCGCGTTCTTCGTACAATGCGTATAAGACACTCGTATCTTCAAATACACATCCTGCCTGCTACAACCTGAATAAAATAATGTGGTTTAGCCAAAATGAATTTGTGAAAATGAGACGTCCCACGGTCGTTTTGCAGTCAGGGGACCTGCTTGTTTTAGGACTAACTTCAGATTAGAGACAATGTATTTCTCCAAGACGATATATTTTTTTATTTTGGAAGGTGGGGCTTGTTCCGGAAATATCATTTTACTGGATTTCTCTATAAATTTCAGGGTAAATGTGGTCGGATCTTGTACCCAACATTCTTATTTATGTTTACTATGGACTACGTAACACCGCTTAGATGTGCGAAGGAGCTTAAACAACTACATCATATTTTTTATGTTAATACAGTATGGAAAAACTATACATGCTTACAACATGGTATCGTATTGTACCTTACTTTTTAATTAAATATAAATTTTTAATTGAATTAATATCTACAAAATGCCTCGGGATGGCGACAGCCTATTTGGGAATGAAAATAATTGCCATACATACATAGAACCCAAATAGGGGCATTGGGCCTGCCCAAACCACAAAAAAAATTTATTACTTCGTGTTCAAAATTTTCCACTGCGGACTCATGAAAATACTTCCAGAGAAGAGTCAACGAACTTTGCAAAATCAGTAAATAAAAAAGATGAAGATTTATATTATATTAGCAGCCGCTCGGAGCTTGCTTATATTAAGCCCTGCTTTTAAGCAAGGAAGATGTACTTTATCTTCCTCTACGTTCTGACCGAATAACATGTGATGTAAACCTAATGACGCAAAAAGGATATGCCTATACCTTCAGGAATTTAAACAGAGTGACTGCCTATAATAAATCAAATCAACGTGTGTAATTCCATCGTACCGCGGCCCTAATCGAAAAAACATCGTCACGTCTACATCCTCTACCAACAGAAGCGAGGCACAACGAAATAATAAGTAAGGCAATTTCTTTCTTTACCATATAAGCAGCGCTAAATACCGAGGCAAATAAATTTAACATTAACCACTAAAAAACAATACGAAACAGGTCTTTTGAAGATCTGCACATACATAACTCTCTAACGAAAAAACCTACGCTTTTGTCGTTAACTCTCCGCTAAAATCTGCTGGAAATTTCCAACGGATGAGGGTACAGGCAATCAACCCAGTAAGTCCTATATTTTTTTCAAATACAGTATATCTATTTCCAGGGTTCACAATCCTACCACCCACTTTATTTTTGAAAAACTAAAATTCGCCTGGTTTGGGGTTTTTCTTTCTTTGGATATTTTTGGAATTTTGTGGGAAATACTAACTCCTCACGACTTTTTAAATATTTTTCATTTGAGAATTTACAATTTCACTATCTATTTTATTCACAATTCTTTCATTCAATATTTTCAAGAAAATAACCGACCTGTTGACTTGCTTCCAACACTTCTTCAACTCTCCTCAATCGAGGGTCGCTGGACGATTCATCCATTTCGCTCACAGCAAAAGCGGCGACATCTTGAACTTCGGGATCATTAACGTCTACAGGAGTCTTGCCACCCGGAGCACTGTGAATACTTCTCCGTTTCCTCTTTGTAGTTACTGGAGAGCAATCCGAATCCTGAACTTCTCTCAATTGTTGTTTCCCGGGTTTTTCCCACACGGTTACATTGCAGATGTAAGAAGGCTCATTCGGATCAGGTTCACAGGTGTTAACGTCAAGCTGGGTCTTCGCGTTCTTCGTACACTGCGTATAAGACACTCGTATCTTCAAATACCACGTCCTGCCTGCTACAACTGGAATAAAATAATGGTTTAGCCAAAATGAATTTGTTGAAAATGAGACGTCCACGGTCGTTTTGCAGGTCAGGGACCTGCTTGTTTTAGGACTAACTTCAGATTAGAGACCAATGTGATTTCTCCAAGACGATATATTTTTTTTATTTTGGAAGGTGGGGCTTGTTCCGGAAATATCATTTTACTGGATTTCTCTATAAATTTCAGGTAAATGTGGTCGGATCTTGTACCCAACATTCTTATTTATGTTTACTATGGACTACGTAACACCGCTTAGATGTTGCGAAGGAGCTTAAACAACTACATCATATTTTTTATGTTTAATACAGTATGGAAAAACTATACATGCTTACAACATGGTATCGTATGTGGTACCTTTACTTTTTAATTAAATATAAATTTTTAATTGAATTAAATATCTACAAAATTGCCTCAGGATTGGCGACAGCCTATTGGGAATGAAAATAATTGCCATACATACATAGAACCCAAATATGGAGGCATTGGGCCTGCCCAACCACAAAAAAAATTTATTACTTCGTGTTCAAAATTTTCCACTGCTGACTCATGAAAATTACTTCCAGAGAAGAGTCAACGAACTTTGCAAAATCAGTAAATAATAAAAGATGAAGATTTATATTATATTAGCAGCTCGCTCGGAGCTTGCTTATATTAAGCCCTGCTTTTAAGCAAGGAAGATGTACTTTATCTTCCTCTACGTTCTGACCGAATAACATGTGATGTAAACCTAATGACGCAAAAGGATATGCCTATACCTTCAGGAATTTAAACAGAGTGACTGCCTATATTAATTAAATCAAATCAACTCGTTGTGTAATTCCATCGTACCGCGGCCCTACATCGAAAAACATCGTCACGTCCTACCAACAGAAGCGAGGCTCAACGAAATAATAATGTAAGGCAATTTCTTTCTTTACCATATAAGCAGCGCTAAAATACCGAAGGCAAATAAATTTAACATTAACCACTAAAAACAATACGAAACAGGTCTTCTGAAGATCTGCACATACATAACTCTCTAACGAAAAAACCTACGCCTTTTGTCGTTAACTCTCCGCTAAAATCTGCTGGAAATTTCCAACGGATGAGGGTAACAGGCAATCAACCCAGTAAGTCCTATATAGTTTTTTCAAATACAGTATATCTATTTCCAGGGTTCACAATCCTACCACCCACTTTATTTTTGAAAAACTAAAATTCGCCTGGTTTGGGGGTTTTTCTTTCTTTGGATATTTTTGGAATTTTGTGGGAAATACTAACTCCTCACGACTTTTTAAAATATTTTTTCATTTGAGAATTTACAATTTCACTATCTATTTTATTCACAATTCTTTCATTCAATATTTTCAAGAAAATAACCGACCTGTTGACTTGCTTCCAACACTTCTTCAACTCTCCTCAATCGAGGGTCGCTGGACGATTCATCCATTTCGCTCACAGCAAAAGCGGCGACATCTTGAACTTCGGGATCATTAACGTCTACAGGAGTCTTGCCACCCGGAGCACTGTGAATACTTCTCCGTTTCCTCTTTGTAGTTACTGGAGAGCAATCCGAATCCTGAACTTCTCTCAATTGTTGTTTCCCGGGTTTTTCCCACACGGTTACATTGCAGATGTAAGAAGGCTCATTCGGATCAGGTTCACAGGTGTTAACGTCAAGCTGGGTCTTCGCGTTCTTCGTACACTGCGTATAAGACACTCGTATCTTCAAATACCACGTCCTGCCTGCTACAACCTGGAATAAAATAATGTGGTTTAGCCAAAATGAATTTGTTGAAAATGAGACGTCCACGGTCGTTTTGCAGGTCAGGGACCTGCTTGTTTTAGGACTAACTTCAGATTAGAGACCAATGTGATTTCTCCAAGACGATATATTTTTTTTATTTTGGAAGGTGGGGCTTGTTCCGGAAATATCATTTTACTGGATTTCTCTATAAATTTCAGATAAATGTGGTCGGATCTTGTACCCAATATTCTTACTTTATGTTTACTATGGACTACGTAACACCGCTTCCCCTTGATCAGCTTAGATAAGCGACATTGGGTCAGATAGTAGTGGATGGGAGACCGTCCTCTGCATCCAGACTATGTAGCAACCCGTGGATCGGATCTCACGTAGGGATCTTAGATGTTGCGGAGGTGGTTAAACAACCCCATCATATTTTTTATGATTAATATAGTACATGGTGGTCCGTTTGGATATGGATAAAATAAAAACGCTGTGAGAATCTACCGAGGAGTAATACAGCGCTCATCTGTTGTACGTGTGGTCATAAAATGTGGGAGTTTCTAATAGGCTATGCCATCCGCTGCCAGACGTACGAGCGCCATCTGCTGTCAGACGTATGAGACACATGCCAGTTTCGAAGATGGCGGCGAATGCACAACAACGTGCGAAGTGTGTCATTTGGTTTGCTAAGTTTGAGAGTGTGACAGCGGTAGAGCGTGAGTTTCGCCGTGTGTATGGTGTTCGAAACGTTCCTAAATAGGACTCCGTAGTGCAGTGGTACCGCACATTTGAAGAAACTGGGTCTATCACTAAACCACATGTAGGTGGTCGTAAGAATTAGCCTCTCGTTATGACCTCTGTCGTGTCAAGAAGGGGTGTCATGTTGAAGACTAATTAGTAGGACGGGTCGAAATTTTATATTGAAAAGGTACATATTGTGAGGGGTTTGAATGGAACACAGGAACCCCCTCATATATTATTTTCGCTGTTTAAAGCCTCCTACCCCTGGTACAATTTTTCACTTTTTGACCTATATTGAAGAATATTCCATTTATACGAGACTTACCCTACATTCAGGTTTTTTGATGACATAAATCTTTATTAATGTATAATATTTTATTTAATAATGTACAGTATTAGGAAAATTAATTAAGTACAACAATATATTCAGAAGAAAAAATTAGAGGCATAATAAATGTGCTAAAATTCAATTCACTTTTTCATTGTTCCTTATCACATCAAAAGGGAAGAAATTTTCAATATCATTAGGAAATTTTATTTCATATGTTTCTTACTCATTCCACTGGGCTTTCCATTCAAAGTTGGGCAGTTTTCGCCTTGATTTTAATGAGTTTAAGATAAACTTTTGACGGTTGTCATATCCTATTCTTTCCTGACATGCCTTTGTTACTAGGTTCACTGCCCTTTCCACACTTTGAATGTGGCATGGAAAAGAAGCTATCTCCAGTGGCTTACAGCGAGACTGTAATAGCTCATCGTCGCTAAAATTGTTTAGCAGCGATGGATGAATAATGATCTCTTTTTGCCAATCGATCATCTCGGTGTAGTCAGTAGATTGGAAAATTGAGGATTCGAGGCAACTCAAAGTTTCTGGTACCTGAAAATCCTGTTCTTGAAAGGATGATTTTCCAAATAGCTTGCTCCCTAATTTTTAGTCTCTTGTTAGTTACCATTGATATGAGTATATTTTCTGGGTGGGCAAAGTAGGCGTTATTCTTTAATACTGGTTCTATGACTGATCTATGTTGTTCATCTAAATTTCGAAGCAAGCACATTAAATGCCAAAAGTTATATGCACCATCAGTTGCATTAGGATAAGATTTTATTCAAAACCACCCTGGAGCATAGAACTGCATAGTAATCTTGACTATATCTTGAAGGTTTTTATCGGGATTTGGCGTTGAGATATATAATCGAAGGACCCTGTTGGCTAGAATCAGCCAGCGAGCATGGTGAAGAGTACCTGGGGGATCGAGTGGACAGATCTTCAGAAGTGTCACCAATTTGCACTGCCAGACACATATCATAGAGATATCTTTGATCACTGCTTAGCTCCTTCACAACATTTGCTGGAATTTCTTTAATGTTTCCCTTTACGCGAGAATATTTGACTACCTCCAATTTTGTTAAATCTGTTTTCAGTTTACAGTATTCCCAATTGAACCCACAAAAGTATTTGGACCTGTTGTTTTACCATCAATGGCTTTGTAGATGTGCATAAGAGGCAGCTCATTCAAATGCAAGAGGCACACCAACCAATGCACTGGTCTGTTAAGATGAATTTCAACCAGTTTTATGGATCCACCAATTTTTCCTGTATTTACAGGAGTACCATCACACAGTAAAGCTTTGATAGTGTCTGTGCTCTTCGAGTCTGTAATAATAGTTATCAACTCTTCTGCTATGCAGCGAGCAGTTCCATTATCTGGTGTGACATTTACATAGATGCTTCCAGGTTCTTTCACAATAACATAGTGTTCTTCTTTTATCTTTCCACTTTTAGTTAATGTGTTATCTTTCCTTCCATCAAATCCAAGGCACTCCATCTTCAGATTTTCGGATTTAGACCTAAAAGTATTTGTTTCACCCATGCGATTTCTTTCTTTCTAATTTCTTTCTGTCAAGCATGTTGGTGTGGTTAAGGATCCCCTATCTTTTAAAGCTGCATTGACTATTGCAGCTGCAGCTCTACAACTTACACGATAACGATCTGCTGTTAATGCTAGGTTTTTATAGTTGTGCCTGTTCTGAATATTCTCAGTCAATTCTAAATCGGCCTCATAATCTACATCCTAACTCTCTGAATCTACATCAATGTCTTCTTCGGTATTTTCTATAAAAGTCCGATGGTAAAACATTGGTGGCTTCAGTCATTTCTTCGTGCTTTTAGTTGACGGTTTTGTGCTTCTTGGGCTCTTGCTAAAGATCTCTTCTTTGTTGAACTAGCTATGCGATAAATTGGTCCTAACTGATTTTTTCTTTGTTTTTGATCCACAAAAGACTCCCATTCTGCCATTGGTATTTTATCCTTACACCTGCAAGACTTCCTATCAATTCCTTTATCATAGCATTCACAAGAAGATATATCAAACATTTCATCATACTGAGCTACTTTTAAGGCAAAACTTTCATTTCTTCGATGTAACGGCACCATGTTCAATTTTGAGGCTGCTTCTTTTAGTAAACTGACTTTACGATAGACACCTTTGGTGTTAATCGTAGAAAAAGAAAATTTCATCCAAATGTCTTCAATATCTTTTACAACAACCCTATATAAATCATTAGCAGTTGCTGATCCTTTTGATTTAGCTTCTTCACGACGGCGCACAAAAAGGTAGTGTTTCACATCATCTGCTTTTGAAGGAGGCATGGCTGCTGGGAATTCCGTAGGATATCCAAAGGCTGCATTTGAGGACTTGCTTCCAGTAGTCATAGTTTATATTCAGAAATAAAATCAAATTATATGTAATTTATAATAATTCAAATTATAATTACAGCAAATGCAAATTATTTTATTTATCTGAAACATAAAAATATCAAGCATTAAATAAACAACTTATCATGTAACATATAACAACATTAAACATATGCAACTATGAAGGTAAAAAAGGGAGGAGGGGCATGTGATAGGGGTTAGGGTAGCACATGCTTGATTTTTTAAATATTTTGTTAGTGATAAAAAAAACCTCGCAGTGTACTTTTTAAGAAATAATTTTTTTTTTACATTTAAATATGCAAATATGAGGGTAAAAAAGTGGGGGGGTTATGGTGTAGCAGGGTAGCACATGCTTGATATTTTAATATTTTGTTAAGATGATAAAGCGAAACTTCTCACATCATGTACTTTTTAAGAAATAATAAATTTTCCCATTTTCGACCCGGCCTACTAATTAGGTTTGTCACAATCTACCATCTTTGTGGGCATTATTTGCCAAATATTAAACTACACACTGTTACTGTTTGCATTTCACATAAATATTATTTTATCCACACCCAAACGGATCACCCTGTATATCTACACTGAGTGGCAAAAAAATCGGCCCACTTGGAATATTGCCAAAGCAAAAAAGTGGGCAAGCTTCTGTTTATAAAAGTTTTAAAATTCGAAAATATAGTCTATGAGGCAACCAAATAACGAGACAAAACAACGTCAGCTGCGAACACACTAGCTGTAACGAATTTTCGACTTCTTTTAAGAATTCGACAGCCTGACATTCAGTTGCTCTTAGGCTGCTAGTGCCACTTTTTTCTTCCACTAGTTGGAGGAGGCATTTGCGTTTAGTAACAGATAGACTTCCAATTCTTTTGGGTTTCAGAATTGGATATTTACAATGGATTTGAGTGCAGTGAACGTCGCAAGAGTCATCGCCCTAATTGAAGATGGTCGGAGCCAGCTTTTCGTCGCCGATGCGCTAGGAATTTCAAGAACAACTGTTCGACCACCTGTCTACCAACGTTATGTGGAGATAGGAGGACACCCGAAGACCAGGATCTGGAAGATCGCGCTGCCATCTGCCCGTGACGATCATTTCATCGTCTTGAGTGTTTTGCGAGATCATCGCTTGACTGCTCGAGACGTCAGTGTATCGGGGCGAACCGTTAGGAGGAGACTTATGGAAAGTGGCTTACATGCTAAACGTCCAGGAATGGGCCCGGAATTGTTCCCACACCACCGCAATGCTCGTCTTGCTTTCGCTCGTGAACATGCCAATTGGACTCCTCCAAAAGCAACCCTCTCCGTAAAACTGCACGGGGCAAATCTTTCTCCTGTTCTTCTCCACTCTCTTTCCCGTCCATCGGAAGTTCGAAGATTAAATCTTGATTCGTCCGTGAACAATACTCGTCCCCATTGGACTATAGTCCAATTGACATGCTCACGAGCGAAAGCAAGACGAGCATTGCGCTGATGCGAGAGCAATTCCGGGCCCATTCTTGGACGTCTAGCATGTAAGCCACTTTCCATAAGTCTCTTTCTAACGGTTCGCTCCGATACACTGACGTCTCGAGACCTTTCCAGCAACTTGCGGACGTTTGTGGCAGTCAAGCGACGATCTCGCAAAACACTCGAAGACGATGAAACGATCGTCACGATCTTACAGATCCTGGTCTTCGGGTGTCCTCCTATCTCCACATAACGTTGGTAGACAGGTGGTCGAACAGTTGTTCTTGAAATTCCTAGCGCATCGGCGACGAAAAGCTGGCTCCGACCATCTTCAATTAGGGCGATGACTCTTGCGACGTTCACTGCACTCAAATCCATTGTAAATGTCCAATTCTGAAACCCAAAAGAATTGGAAGTCTATCTGTTACTAAACGCAAATGCCTACTCCCACTAGTGGAAGACAAAAGTGGCACTAGCTGTCTAAGAGCAACTGAATGCCAGGCTGTCGAATTCTTAAAAGAAGTCGAAAATTCGTTACAGCTAGTGTGTTCGCAGCTGACGTTGTTTTGTCTCGTTATTTGGTTGCCTCATAGACTATATTTTCGAATTTTAAAACTTTTATAAACAGAAGCTTGCCCACTTTTTTGCTTTTCGCGATATTCCAAGTGGGCCGATTTTTCTGCCGCTTAGTGTATTTCCAGGGTTCGCAATCCCCCCACCCACTTTATTTTTTTAAAAACTAAAATTCGCCTGTTTGGGGGTTTTTCTTTCTTTGGATATTTTGGGTTTTTGTGGGAAATACTAACTAACTCCTCACGACTTTTTAAAATACTTTTCATTTGAGAATCTACAATTTTACTATCTATTTTATTCACAATTCTTCCATTCAGTATTTTCAGGAAAAATAACTGACCTGTTGACTTGCTTCCAACACTTCTTCAACTCTCCTCAATCGAGGGTCGCTGGACGATTTATCCATTTCGCCCACAGCAAAAGCGGCGACATCTTGAACTTCGGGATCATTAACGTCTACAGGAGTCTTGCCACCCGGAGCACCGGGAATACTTCTCCGTTTCCTCTTTGTAGTTACTGGAGAGCAATCCGAATCCTGAACTTCTCTGAATTGTTGCCAGGATTTTTCCCACACGGTTACATCGCAGATGTAAGAGGGCTCATTCGAGTCAGGTTCACAGGTGTTAACGTCAAGCTGGGTCTTCGCGTTCTTCGTACACTGCGTATAAGACACTCGTATCTTCAAATGCCACAACTTGCCTGCTACAACCTGAAATACAAATGATGTGGTTCAGCCAAAATGATTTTGTTCGAAAATGAAACGTTCACGTCATTTTACGGGTCTGGGAACCTGCTTCCTTCCAAAAAGATACCACTACTATTATTTTATCTCACGTCTATCATCATTTCAATGGATTTACATTTTTTATAACACTCCATACATCGATACAGTACATTATTTACGAACCAATTTCTCCTTTTTTTCATGGGGTTGGGTTTGTGCTTTAAACTGAAGTCTGAGACACAATTCGTTTGTATGCATAAAAGGATACACAAGAATCACCACAGTTAGTCATGCTTTTATTGGGGTCAAGCGAGACTGCTCACATTTTTTTTATGCAGGAAAGGAGCCTAGGGCGGGTGCCAACAAAAACGCACCCTTATAAAGGAAAAAAGAGAGCCAAAATCAAGGTTTTCGAGATGCTTGGACACACTGCATTTGAAAGATTGGAGGTCATAGACGGGGGGAAAGATAGATTCATGAAGACTGTTCCAGAGTTCACCGGTTCAGTAGATGAAGGATTGAAAATACCGATTAACCCTTGCGTTAGAGAGTTGGACAGAAAAGGAATGAAAATGTGTCGAAAGTCTGGTACTAAGTGCTCTCCCTAAAGGAGGCGGCACGCAGTTAGAGAGTTCAGAAGAGCAGTGTCCTTATAATAGCTATAGTAAAGAGAGTGAGGCAACATTGCGACGAAGAGAGGGATTGAAGACAGTCAGTAAGAGACGAGGAATTGATGAAATGAAAAGCCTTTGATTCCATCCGGTCAAGTAGAGCTGTGAAGGTTGAGCCACCTCAAACATGACAATTGTATTATACTTATTCAGACGCCAGTTTCTGTACAAGAGACAGCAACTGAGTGGGGGTGAAGAAATTGCGGAGCCGGGACACCACACATAACCTCTTAGAAGCTGTTTTGGAAAGAGTATATATATATGATCTTTCCAGGAAACAACACGAGAAAAGGAAACGTCAAGATTGAGAAGAGAAGAGGAAGGATTGAGTTGTGTATTGTTCAATGTAAGGGGATAGGATAGTCGTGTGGAAGATTGTGACGAGTAGAAAGATGAAGGAACAGAGTTTTTGAGGTATCGAAAACTACAAGGTTATCAGTGCCCGATCAAATAGTAGAAAGATCAGAGATGCTTTGTGAAGTGGGTGAAGTAAAGAGTGGAATCATCGGGATAGGAGTGGACAGTACAGGAAGTGCGATTTAATATAATAGATCATTGAGAAACAAAAGGAAAATATTAGGTGGCAGAACAGAGCCCTGAGGAATATTACTATTCATAGTTTCAGGAGAACAGTTGCCATCTACAACCGCAGCTATAAATCGGACAGAAAAGAAATTAGAGATGAAGGCACAGACAGAAGGATAAAGCCGAAGGGGAGCAGTTCGGAAATTAAAGATTTGTGCCAGACTCTATCAAAAGCTTTTGATGTCTCGCGCAATAGCAAAGGTTTCACCGAAATCACAAAAGGATGACCAACAGTCAGAGATATGAAAGATGATCACCAGTAGAGCGTCCTTTGCGGAACCCATACTGACGATTTGAAAGAAGAAAGGTGTTTAAGAATCTTCCTATTAAGATAGATTCAAGAACTTTAAAAAGGCAAGAAATCAAAGCAATTGGACGATAGTTTGGGGGTTGAGAGCGGTCACCCTTCTTTTGGACAGGCAAAATGAAAGCGAATTTCCAGCAGGAAGAAAAAGTATCAGATGAAGCACAAAGACGAGAGTTTGCCTAGGCAGGGTGTCAGCAGAGAAGCATAGTTCTTGAGAACAACAGGAGGGACACCATCAGGACCGTACACCTTCCTAGAGTTGAGCCCAGATTGGAAGAACATCCTCTTTCGAGGAGATTCTAATTTCAAACATAATTAAGTCGAAGGGAGAAGATGGAGGAACAGCACCGAAATCGTCAACGGTTGAATTCGAGGCGAAAGTTTGAGCGAAGAGTTCAGCTTTGTCAGGAGAAGAGACGGCAACTGAGCCGTCCGAATGGAAAAAAAAGAGGGAAAGAAGAGGAAGTAAAGTTGTTCAAGAGATTCTTAGCTAGATACCAGAAAGAGCGAGAAAAATTAGAATTGGATAGGTTTTCACACATTTGTCGGATGAAGGAATTTTTGGCGAATCGAAGAACAGATTTTGTACAATTCCAGGCAGAAATATAAGCTAAGTGAGAGGCAGGAGTTGGATGGCGACGGTACCTTCTGAAAGACTCCTCTCTGCTGCGGATAGCATTAGAACAAGCAAAGTTAAAGTAAAGTATTTTTACTTTAGTAGTAAGAATAGAATATGGAATGTAAGCCTCCATGCCCAGAGAATCACCTCCATGATACGCTCAGCACACTCGGAGAGACCACTGCCATGGAAACAGTAAGCTTTCCATGGGAAATCAGAGAAGTACTGCTTAAGGGACTCCCGATGAGCGGCGCCAAAGTGTCAAAGACGCCTCTTCTTCGGAGGGTTCAAAGGCTGAATTGGAGTCATAGACAGGACACAGATATAAGATTGTGGCCGGAGGAGCCCAACGGAGAAAAAACTTGAACTGAGTAAGAAGAATGAGAGGTGAGAAATAAATCCAGAATGTTGGGCCTATCTCCAAAACAATCGGAGATACAAGTAGGGTGCTGTACAATCTGCTCTACGTAATTCAAGATAAAGTTGGTACCTAGTTCACCAGGGATGTTAGTGAAATGGGAGGAAAGCAAAAAGTGGTGAACATTGAAATCTCTTAAAATGGAGATTTCAGCAAAAGGAGAGGAGGAGAGAATGTATTCCACTTTGGAAGTGAGGTAGTCAAAGAATTTTGGATAGTCAGTACAATTAGGAGAAAGGTAAACAGCGCAAATGTATTTAGATTGAGATTGACACGTAAGCCGTAGCCAGAGGGTATACAATTCGGAAGATTCAAGTTCGGGAATACGAGAGCAAGTTGGTTCATTACGTACATATACGCAGCATTCACCTTTGGAGTAAAATTGAGTATAGAGAAAGTAGGAGGGTACATAGAAGGGGTTGCTGTCAGTCGTCCCAAACACCTGAGTTTCAGTGAGGAAGAGGTGGTGAGGTTTATGAGGAGAAGTGGTGTTCAACAGATTGAAAATTTGAGGAAAAGGGGGGCCAGAAGTGGGAACATTTATGGTCCACTCCTCAGGGGTCTCCAAGGTTCGAGAAGTCGTTGCCACTTTTTTTTATTTTGAAAAGATTATGTAGTGTGTAACATGCATGTATGTGTAGTGAAGAATAGGGAGAGAAGCGCGTGTTTTAGAACATGCTGGACTACTCACAAGGTAGATGAGAAAGAAAAAGATCAGCTAAAGAGGACAGTGATAAGAGAAACGGCAGTTCCAGCACTCCCTGTCTTCTACCTAATGTCCCCCAACCCCGGAGTACTTCCCTGGTAGCTTGATGTCTACAATTTCGTCCTATATCTTACTCTAACGGTACTCTTTATCCGTACTCTGTTGCCCCCCCGTTTAAATTCACCCTTGCAACTTTTATTCTACACATTCTTCAGCCTCGCTTCCTTTTAATACTAAACACTAACTAGACATTGTAATAAAGCTTAAAATACGCATTAAAAACGATTGAATTAAACTTTCAAAAACTGACTTTCAATTAAAAAAATTGCGCACTGACCGCAAATTACAAGTTTTAAAAACAAGCAATAATTAGAATTGTATCTTTCCAACTGAGATCATTTAAAATACATTTTCTTACGACGATGACAACGAAAATGTTGACACATTCAGTCGATGAGCAAAAAAACACAACGATCACATGATCTGAAATCTCCTCTCAACCAACGAACAACTTTTGTATCATATATAGCTTACTCCTCAGCATACGCCGATACCCGTATTTAACCCATCATCACAACAATCAGACTCTTCAGCAATCATCTCGCTCTATATTTATAATTGTTGTGCTGAAAGTACGTACTTGCAACACAAACTTCCTTTCACGCTTACTTCTATTACGGCTACGTCGTAGCCAATGTCGTAGCACCGCTTTCCGTTCATCAGCAAAGTTAAGCGACATTGGGTCTGGGTAGTAGTTGGATGGAAGACCGACCTCCGCGTCCAGACTATGTATAGCGACGCGTGATTCGGATCCTACGTAAAACTGTAGGTCCTCCACGTCATATGACGTAAGATGTTGCGAAAGAGGTTAACCACCCCATCATTACATTTTCTTCTATTCTATTACAATTGACATTCACTCTGGGGGACACCATGCTTTCCAATCACTACAGGTTCTGAATCAACTCTCGCTTTTCTTTTCACTTCACCCACTATAATTACTCTCTATATGCATTCTCCATGTTCCCAACCACTTAGCACCTTACAAAATTATCCCTCTTCTATACACCTATAAGACAAGGCGTATATACTACAATCACTACGGCTTTCGTTTCGTACAGACATATAAAACATTAATACTTCCTCATATACAGGGTGTACATAAAGTCAGGATCTATTTTTGTGAAGCACTTGGAAATTATATGGAATTCAATCATAAAATGATAAAGTGGTAACATTTATTAAATAATTAAGAGTAGGATTCGACGTGACGCCCATCAGTATCCCTGCACAGCTCAAATCGTTCCGCAGCATTTCTAAACACATTCTGGAGCATTTGCGGGGTTATGTTATCTGCAGCAGTTCGTATACGTGTACGTAAGTTTACAATACTCGTAATCTTCGTCTGATAGACGTGCGATTTGATAAAGCCCCATGCAAAGAAATCTAAAGGGGTTAAATCTGGTGATCTCGCTGGCCAAGGTCTGTTGCTTCCGCGTCCGATCCAGCGATTTGGAAAACGTCCATTTAGATAATCCTGAACAATTTGGCATAGTGACAAGAAGCACCATCATGTTGATAGACGACGGTACTAACAATCCTATCCCCGTCGTCTATCAACATGATGGTGCTCCTTGTCACTATGCCAAAATTGTTCAGGATTATCTAAATGGACGTTGTCCAAATCGCTGGATCGGACGCGGAAGCAACAGACCTTGGCCAGCGAGATCACCAGATTTAACCCCTTTAGATTTCTTTGCATGGGGCTTTATCAAATCGCACGTCTATCAGACGAAGATTACGAGTCTTGAAAACTTACGTACACGTATACGAACTGCTGCAGATAACATAACCCCGCAAATGCTCCAGAATGTGTTTAAAAATGCTGCGGAACGATTTGAGCTGTGCAGGGATACTGATGGGCGTCACGTCGAATCCTACTCTTAATTATTTAATAAATGTTACCACTATCATTTTATGATTGAATTCCATATAATTTCCAAGTGCTTCACAAAAATAGATCCTGACTTTATGTACACCCTGTATTTACGTCACTAGTCTTTTTTTTAGCGAAGCACTACCCCTCTTACACTACTCCCTTCATACCCGATTTCACATCTTCCCTTCCCTCTCTCATTCCTTTCAGTTTCATTTCACATAAACCAAGTCAGTCAAATCTTGACCACTTGCACCCTCATTTATACATCTAACATTCCACACAGTTACAAGTCTCGCAAACATACTTTTGAGAGTATACACTTTAACAAAAAAACAAGCTAAATACGGTACAATTTTCCTGGAAATGGTATCGATAAATATTTTATTGGAATTTCATACGCGACGAAATTTCTAACTCTTGTCTTTGTAAATTAAGGCAAAGTACATTTAGGTTAGGTTGGGTTGGGCTACGCCAACTTTCGTTAGATAAGATAATGTTAAGTTAAATTAAGTTAGATTAAATCAAACTGGTTAGCTTTGATTCGATCATTTTTTTATTTTGTCGTCTTTGTTAGTTGTTAGTGGAGAAGAAAACACGTCCGTCGAGAAATTTTACATTCGAGAAAAATTTCTTGACATCTCGAGAATTTGAACCGTCGGTCAAAAGTTTTGTCTTTCAAAAGGCCCCACCGCCCTATTTTAACACCCTTGCGAGGCAACTGAATCTGTAACACTTTCTAAAGTGATGATGATGATGGTTTATGAAACAATGTTCATGAAGAGAATAAACTAATGCTAAAAAATTTCTAATTTCTAATCCCTAAAATCAACGTGGATTTGTGGAAAAAATTAACCGCTAACTAAAACATGTCACAAAGTAAGAGAACTAGAGTTCTTTTTTTTTGGTGAATTCAAGCAAAGCCTGTCAGGTAGATGAGGGCAGTCCGATTTCTGATTCGATGTCTAGCTTTACATGAAAGATTTGACTGTAAAGATACGATCCAAAATGTCAATTAGTTTAAAGTCTGAAGCACCTATTTAAAATATACTTTAAAATAGAAAACAATAAACATCAATGAATAATAAGTTAATGAATGAATTAAAATGGATGTAGGAGAAGAAATAAAAGTAATTTTTAATTGACCTGTTCACTCGCTTCCAACACTTCATCAACTCTCCTCAACCGAGAGTCGGTAGACGATTTATCCATTTTGTCCAAAGCGAAGACGGCAACATCTTGAACGATGGGGTCATTGACGTCCACTAGAGACGCGCCACCTGCGATAGCGCGCCTCATTCTTCTCATTTTACTAGTTTCTCTTTTGGAAGAACGGCGGAAACGGAAACGCGGCTGTGACTCAATGGAACGAGAATCGTTATCATGAAAATGGTCGCTGTCTCTGTCGTCGTCGTCGTCATCGTCGTCTTCAACTTCGTAATGGTCATCGTCGATGTCGATGCCAAATGGTCTGAATGGACTAAGGTTGTGACCTTCATCAGAGTCAAAATGATGATTTCGATGATGCACACTACCGACCTGGTAGTACTTCTGCGAAAGGAAGAAGGTCATAGAATAGGAAAGCTAAACTATTCTTGAAAAAACACCTACTCTTTAAATAAAACTATTACATTATTTCACATCTTGAAATGCCATAAAGTACGTTACTACTAATCTCTATAGGACTATTTTCGCGTAGAAAAATAGGTTTTCTCCCACCTCATTGCTCTCATCGCTTTCTCTGCTATGCTGTCGAACTCGGAATCTGGACTGCGGGAACTTTGGCCGTACATGGGCTGAGGGATGAACACGTGGGTAAAGAACCTCTACCGAATCATCATCATCATCTTCCCTCGAGTCGTCTCTTTCAAGGCAGCGAAGACTCGTCACATCATTATCGTTCCTCCAAGGGCGCTCAGACACCTCAGCGAAGCAGATCTTAAAAGATAAAATGTTTTCCTGTTAAAATTCACTCTCAAATTTTTTATGATTAATTGTAAAAAGTAGAATCTTGCCTAACCAATCAATAATGATATAATATTCTCTTCATGAGTACTAACAGTGAATATCTGGAATCAGATGGATTGGATTGGAGTGGAATTTTTTTTTTCTAATTTACAGCACAGGGTGTTATATAACTAGTTTGAACTCGTGCCTATGGAACACCAACCTTAGATGTATAATCATTAAATAAAGGTACATTTAAAATTCAATCTTGTTAAAACGAAAAAAGTTTTTGACTAGCGAACATACGAGTTTTTCCGAAGTTAAAAAAAATTATTCAGTGGTGATCGTATTTCATATTATAGCAAATGAATTTATAAGGAAATAGAGTTAAACCTCCCAGGTTGTTTTGTACCTTATGTTCCTCTCCAATGTCAATGGCGCAACGTGTTTTATTGATTCCTTGCTTGTACTTGGGACAAACAGTCTCAGCGAGTTCTACCTTCAAATGATGCATCAATCCTCTGGTCTGAAAATACAATTCACGCGAATGTAAACGCTTAGATAAACGGCAAAGTGAAAAGGGGCAAAAAATAAATGTCACACAGCATTCTAAATGGACTAATAATGGGCCTCGGTTGTGTAGTAGTTAGTATCGCTGACTACGAATCCATCGGCCCCGGGATCGAGACCCGGAAACGGAAGGCGACGCGCAGCAAAACCCAGCTGTTCATCCTTCCAGACAACAAAAAAATTGGTTGGTAGATAGATGGTTAACCTGGGTAGCTTTGTGGTTAAGACGTTGGACTGCTGCTGAAATCGTGAAATCGAGTCCGGGTGAGGACTTTATAATTTCTAACCGCCCGTGGTGGGGCGTGGTTCAGATTCAACGTTAAACTGTAGGTCTAAGGTGGAGTGACAAACTTGAGTTTCGTTAGAATGAACAATTCGGGCGAAAGCAAAACCAAGGTGTGTGTGTGTGTGTGTGTGTGTGTGTGTGTGTCATATACACTGCGTTCCAAATTATTAAGCAGATTACATTTTCTCAAATGTTTTCAAAAGTTTTTCCCGATTTCAATGAAATTTGTAGCAAATAATCACTATATATAGCAGCATTGATGGTATTCATTTCGATAAAATATTTTGATAATTAAAATCATTATCTCATTTTATTGAAAAATGTAAAATATTGTGTTCCGAATTATTAAGCAAGTATTCTATTTAGAGATCTAAATGGTGAAAATGGATGGGTAAGATGGATTTAACACTAACTGAGAAAAGAAAAATAGTCAAGTTACTCGCTGAAAATATAAAATCTATTGAAATTGCGAAGCAGTTTGGCAGAGCTTATCGAACTGTAAACAAGTTTGTAGCGGAGGGTACCAAACTGAGGCAGCGAAGTGATAAAGGAGCTATAAGAAAAGTGACAAGGCGGCAGATATCTGTAATCAAGCGCAAATTGCAAAGCATCCATTGTCCTCAAGTAAAGAGGTTTTTGAGCAGGCTGGCATACAGAATGTACCAAGAACATCTCGATGTGGAATCCAACAAAAACAATTGGCAAGACGTGTAAACCTACAATTCAATCACCATTAACAGCCAGGTACAAGAAGCAGCGTGTTGAATGGGCGCGTCAGTATGTGAAAACAGATTTTAATACTGTATTGTTTACCGATGAATGAAAAGCAACCCTTGAGGGACTTGATGTTTGGTCAAGAAGATGGATTGCTGAGAGCCAATTTCTACCATCGAGATTAAGACGCCAACAAGGTGGAGGTAGTGTCATGTTTTGGGCAGGATTGATCGGCAATGAAGTAGCTGTCCCATACAAAAATGAATGCCCAGTCTTACACAAACTTTCTAAAAGAAAACCTCATTCCATGGTAGAGATTGACCCTTAGCAATCCATCTTCTTGACCAACCATCAGACCCCTCAAGGGTTGCTCTTCATTCATCGGTTAACAATACAGTATTAAAATATGTTTTCACGTACATGAATTGTCGGTCAACATTAGCACAGCTCTTCATTCCCGTGAACTCCAAGATCCGTTTTTGCACAGTTTAGTGACTGGTGATGAAAAGTGGATACTGTACCAGAATGTTAAGCGCCGTCGACAGTGGGTTTGTGCCGGAGAACCAGCGACACCACAGCCAAAACCAAATCTTCACCCTCGGAAGGTGTTGCTTAGTGTTTGGTGGGATAGTGGTGGTGTAATACACTTTGAAACCTTACCACACAACCAAACAATCACCGCTCAAGTCTACTGTCAACAACTGGATCGATTGAACACTGCACTAAAAGAAGAGAGACCTCCTTTGGTTAATCGGAAAGGAATCGTGTTCCACCACGACAACGCACGTCCTCATACCGCTCGGATCACTTCTGCAAAAATTGAGGAGCTTGGGTGGGAAAAATTTCCACATCCTCCATACCTTGCGCCTTCAGATTATCATCTCTTCAGGGGTCTGCAAAACTATGTTGACGAGAAACAGTATACTTCTTTACATGACCTGCACACCAGTCTTTGTACGTTTTTTGCCTCAAAACCGCCTGAATTTTATAAACATGGCATTGAAAAGCTTGTAGGACGTTGGCAGAGTGTCATTGATTCCGATGGAAAATATATACTGGATTAAAAAGTTTGTTGTTTTTTTTTGTCCTTCAAATTCAGATCTAAAAAACTACATTACTTATATGACATGACCTGATATTAAAAGTAGTCAAAAACTTTGTCTTGAATTCAGTAGGTCGTTCAATCGACATCACCATATACAGGGTGAGTCAAAAGTAGCGCCCGATTTCTGTTTTTTCGGCTGTCAGATTCTTTCTGGGAAGTCATGTTGTTAATAATTGTCTTGCAGATTATTAATTTTCTTAGTTTATTTATTTTTGTTTTTGTTTTGCAGGTTATTGCTGAGAGTTTGAAAAGTTACTGAATTTGCACCAAATTGAATCATGAATTACCTTTCAATGAATCAACGCATTGCGGCCGTGAAACATTACTACAAATGTAATGAACAACCAACGATGGCGGCACGCCGTTTGGCACAGGAATTCGATATTAACCCACCCCAGGGAAGAAACATACGATTGATTGTCAAGAAATTTGAAGCAACAGGGTCGGTAGCCACTGCAAAGAAGTCCGGTCGTCCGTAAACGGCAACGAATGTAGCTAAGGCTGAAGAAGCCATCAAGAGACTGGAACAAAGTCCGCAAAAGTCAACTCGCCGTTTATCTGCAGAGTTGGAAGTGAGCCAATCAAGTGTTATCCGTATCCTTCACCAGAAAAAATGGAAACCTTACATTCCACGCTTACTGCATGCCCTTCATGATGGAGATGACGACTGCCATCTTCAATTTTGCGAAGAGTTCTTAGCTAAACTTGACGAAGAGGACACAATGCTAGACAACATGTGGTGGTCAGATGAGGCATGTTTTAAGCTTAATGGCACAATTAACAGACACAATGTGTCTACTAGGCTGCGGAGAACCCAAGAGTGACAGTTGAGGAGGAGGCAAATTTACCTGGCGTGACAGTTTGGGCAGCCATATCTCCATTAGGGATAATTGGACCCTTTTCTTTGAGGGATCTGTCACTGCAGAAATTTACCTGGATATGCTGCAAACCTTCTTTTGGCCCAGGGTACAAGATCAGGACTGTTATTTCCAGCAAGATGGAGCTCCACCTCATTATGGAAGTCATGTTCGTCAGTGGCTTGATGAAAACTTTCCCGGAAAGTGGATCAGCCGCCACGCTCCCCAGACCTTACACCTCCAGATTTCTTTCTTTGGGGCTCATGAAAGACCTTGTTTATCGTGAAAAGCCTCGTACCATTCAGGAATTGAAGGCTCAAATCACTGCAAAGTTTGAGGAAATTGATATCGAACTCTGCAGGCGTGTGTGCCACTCTGTGCCTGCTCGGCTGCAATTGTGCATCAATCACGAGGGAGGGCACTTTGAAAATTGCAAGTAAAACAGCTTGGTACAGTTCCATAATAATTTTCCCCCGAATAAATGGTTAGATAAACATGTCATTCATTATTTCTACCTTCTTGTACACTGTAATACAAATGGCAAACAAACAATCAACTGATAGAAATCGGGCGCTACTTTTGACTCACCCTGTATATATATATATATATATATATATATATATATATATATATATATATATATAATATATATATATATATAGGGCGTCCCAAAAAAATGTATACACACTTTAAATAATTATAAAGGCAGTGTTTATTAAAAAAATTTCATTTTCAAAATGTAATAGAATCTACAGACATTATTTAATTGTTTTGTCAACGCCTGTTTTCAAACTGACGTCCGTTCTGGTCCAGGCACTGCTGATAACGCGAAGCAATGGAATCGCAAACATCACGAAACATTTCGTTTGGTATTTGTGTGCATTCTCGTTCAATGGCTGCTCTCAATTCAGCGACTGTTGCAGGTTTTATAGCGTAGACTTTGTCTTTTAAGTATCCCCATAAAAAAAAGTCTAGTGGTGTGAGGTCTGGTGAACGCGGAGGGTATTCTACGAAACCCTTCGTCCAATCCACATCCACATCGTGCCAAGTACCACTCGCAATACTCCACTCTTCGGTCCGGATCATCTTCATTAATAGCATGGACTAATCTTGGAATGTAACTTTTCCATTGACAGCGCTTCAAAATGCGTTGGACAGACGATTCTGAAATTCCTACCTCACGACTCGCTTGCCGCACAGATTTTCTTGGACTTTGGTGATACGTTTCCAGTACTCTTTCTTGCTTTGTGGGGCTTGTCGATGTCCGTGGTCTTCCGTGAACGCTCTTGTGGACATTCTGAACAGTTCCATCGGCTTCAAACTTCTCTAATTCGAGTGATGGTAAGTCGCGTTGGTGGATCTGTTTGAAACTCCCTCCTAAACTGTCTTTGCACTTCAACTGCGTTTTCACACTTCCAGTAGCATTTTAGAATGAATTTCCTTTGTTCAAAGCTTAGTCTGACTGCCATTATTAATTCTAATGGGTTTAACTTGGAAAGAAAGAAACATCAATTGAGCTATCAGCTGTTAAAATGTGTATACATTTTTTTGGGACGCCCTGTATATAGGGGTTGTTTAACCTCCTTCGCCAACATCTAAGGTCATATGACAGCTCTAGGGGGGATATATATATATATATATATATATATATATATATATATTAGGGTTGACATTTTTATAACCTCATGTTCCTGTATCATAAATCGATGAACTTTTGCCCCCTGACAATGAAAATAACAGTTTTTTCGATATATTTTGAAAAAACTTCACCCCAAAATAAAAAATAAAAAATTAATACAATAATAAATAGAAATTTGCATGTTTATTTCACAGTTATTATACATAAACATATATTATATTATACAACATTATACCTATACAATACATATTAATTATACAAATACAATATTATACATTTACTCTATTATTGTTTTAATTGTTTTACTTATTGCTTAAAATACTAATATACTAATAATGCTAATATACTATATTTGCTTTCGGGGTGACTTTTTTTTTAATTCTGAGGAATTAGGCCCTTTTTTATTGTTTTCAAGCAAAAGTTCATCGATTGATGATACAGGAAACAATATTTATGACAAAAAATTAAAAAAGTCATAACCCTAATATATATATATATATATATATATATATATATTATTTAGTAAAGAACGACGCTTGTATAGGAGATATTCCGCGCAAGAAACAGGTCGCGTCAGAAACAGGCAGGAAGCGCCTCAATCGCAAACACTCACTTCATCAGCTGACATGACAATGATGCACCTGCCTCAAGGCAACAATTCCAGAGCCCAGCCCAGCAGACTACTACACCATTTATCCAGACTGCTTCATACACCCTGAGGCGGCACATTGCCAGCCCGTCGACCCTCCTATACCACATCGTTCCACTTTTTTCTATCCAGCGCGCGTCTTTCACCCTCCCAGACGTCCAGGCCACGCTGACCCAGAGCTTCCTTGACCCCATCCCTCCATCTCCTCGGTCTACCCCTTTCCCCCTCCAACACACAAATCCTCTTTACCATCCTCTCCATATACCCAAACCATTTTAACACCCCCTCATCTGCTCTCTCCACAAGACTCCCTTCGACTCCCACGGATAACAATGTTTCTCACACGATCAATCCGCCTCACCCGACAGATCGTCCTCAAGCATTTCATTTCCAATACATCCACCCTTTTCCTTTCCTTCGCACTCGCCACCCAAGCCTCACATCCATACAACACTGTTGGCACTACTATACCTTCATACATACAAATCTTCGCACCAATAGTCACTGATCTCTCCTTCCAAACACTTCTTAGGGCACCCAGTACCTTTGCCCCTTCTTCCACCCTGTGACTCACCTCCGCCTCCATAGTCCCATTCCTCGTCACATCCACCCCTGAGTACCTGAAACATGTCACTTCTTCCATTTCCTCACCATACATACAAACTTACACTCAGTCGCTCACGAATCTCCCTTTTACAGCACCACATAACCTTACTCTTAGCTTACTTCTTTCACACACCCTCCCGAACTCCGTTACCATTCTCTGTAGCTTTTCCCTCGAGTCCGCCACCAGAGCCATATCATCCGCATACAACAACTGATTCATTTCCCAAGAACCTACCCCGCAACATGCTTCACCCCCGCTCCCCTCTCCATGACCCTTGCATTCACCTCTTTCACCACCCCATCTACTGTATAAACACATTAACCAACCATGGAGACATCACATAACCCTGCCATAGAGCCACTTTCACCGGAAACCAGTCACCCTTCTCTCTTCCCACACCCACAAATGCTCTACTCTCTCGGTAAAAACTTTTCACCGCATTCAACGACCCATGCACCTCATACAGCTGCAGTACTTGCCACAACGCCTTTCTGTCAACCCTATCATACGATTTTTCCAGATCCATGAAGATCACAATCCCTTTCTTTCTCCAAGTATTTCTCACATAACATCTTCAACCCAAACACCTGGTCCACACACCCTCTACCTCTTCCCAAATCTGTTCACCACCTTTTCAATCACCACACTCCCATACACCTTACCCGGCACACTCCACACACTAATTCCTCTATAATTCAAGCACACATTTTTGTTCCCCTTACCTTTATACAGGGGGACGATACATGTACTTCGTCAGTCCTGAGGCACCTCGCCTCTGTCATACACACATTGAACAGACGCATTAACCAATCAACACTACATTCACCACCTTTATTCAGGAGCTCTACAGCGATCCCACCTACTCCTACCGCTTTTCAAACCTTTCATCCTGCCTACGGCCTCCACCACCTCCTCCCTACGGACCAACCCATTGGCCACAACTCTCATACTCTGAAACCCCTCTCTGCCCAAACATACCACATCTGCTTCCCCATCTTCCGACACGTTCAATGGTCCCTCAAAATATTCACGCCACTTTATATACAGGGTGTACATAAAGTCAGGATCTATTTTTGTGAAGCACTTGGAAATCATAAAATGATAAAGTGGTAACATTTATTAAATAATTAAGAGTAGGATTCGACGTGACGCCCATCAGTATCCCTGCACAGCTCAAATCGTTCCGCAGCATTTCTAAACACATTCTGGAGCATTTGCGGGGTTATGTTATCTGCAGCAGTTCGTATACGTAAGTTTTCAAGATAAAGCCCCATGCAAAGAAATCTAAAGGGGTTAAATCTGGTGATCTCGCTGGCCAAGGTCTGTTGCTTCCGCGTCCGATCCAGCGATTTGGAAAACGTCCATTTATATAATCCTGAACAATTTTGGCATAGTGACAAGGAGCACCATCAAGTTGATAGACGACGGTACTAACAATCCTATCCCCAATCAGCTGAGGTTCAAGGAATTGCTGCAACATGTCCAGATAAATAAGCCCCGTAACTGTAGCTTCAGCAAAGAAAAAAGGACCATAAACCTTAGATTTTGTTAAACCCATCCAGACATTAACGAAATCATTCGGTCTTTCATCTGCCCAAATTCGACAGTTATGACGATTTACTTTTCCACACGTATGGAAAGTGGCTTCATCACTAAAGAGAATGTTGTCCATTAAATTATCACTCCAGATTTGTTCTACGAGATCAGCACACACAGCACTTCGTCGATGGAAATCTTCCTCATGTAAATCATGTAAAACCTGCAAATGATAGCTTTTCTTCTGCAAATTAACTTTCAGAATTTTGTGCACAGATGACGTCGGAAGGCCGAGTCTGTGATGCAGCAAGAACGGACGTACGTGGCTCCTCAGTGATAATTCAGCGTACTGCATTCACGGTAAGATCTGACATACACGGTCGTCCTGATCTTGCTTCATCATTTACAGATCCTGTTCGTTTAAATTTGTTCACCAATTTTCGTATTGTCTTGTCTATTGGCCACGGCTTATGAAATCTCCTTCTAAACTTCTCTCTGATGTCATTGTATCTTTTTCCCTCGATTCGCCAAATTACTATTGCCACACGCTCTTCTGTATTCATTCTAAGGGCTTCTGAAAAGAAAAATAGAAAAAAATAATTCTTTCACAAAAATAGATCCTGACTTTATGTACAGTGTACACCCTGTATATAAAATACCTAAATACCAAGTAGCATCAACAGTAAGCCATCTTTTTCACCAACTGGGTAGGATTTTGTAAACAAGTCGGATTTTCTTGTGCGACCTACTTTTATGAGGTTAGGTTACGTTAGATTAGATTAACTCAGGTTAACTTAGCCTAACCTAAAACAAATCAGTGTATGTAAAAGCTGAGGCAGCATAAAGCAGTACTTGTCAACCGGGGTGACTGGAGCGACGAAAACTTAGGGGAGAGTCGAAATGCAAGGGTGAACGAAGGGGTGAGTGAAATTTGTATATATGGTTATCCCAAATATATTAAATATTTACCTTTTCATTACTAACTCTTCCTAAGGGCTCGTGGAAATTAATATCCGTAACGCGGTTTATATAAAAGAATAATTTCTTCCAGAATTGAAACAACTTGAAAAAGTACGAAAATCAATGAAAATACTCGAATTTCGAGCTGACCTGAGCGTTGTTAAGTACTGTGTCACGGTTGTTTCACGGTTTAAATTTTAGAAGGTGAAGGATTGAAAATTTTTTGCTACCTAAGTTTTGTTCATTTACAAAGGCTAGCAAGCAAAACTCAACAACAAACTAGCCACTGAATTGTATTTCAAATTTGAAATGTTTCAAGTTTGTTTTAAGTTTTGTTTTATTTTGTGTTTGTATTATGAAAGTCTGAAAGAGACTGCCCCGTAATTTTTTGTTTGTAATAGAAAAATATTTAAAGTGTTATTATTATTTTTTGTAAAGTTCAGTTAATAAAATTAAATATTTAACTATTGTTCCTCATTCCCTCTTCCAGTCTGAGAAACAAAAATTTAATAGAAAAATTAAATACAAATTCGTTTGTCTGTTGTTAACATGCGCTTTAACCGTGCCGGAGAAGCTATCTCAGAGAGGGGAGTGAGAATGGGCTGACTTGGTCTAGGAGTGAATGATCAAAAAAAGGTTTGACAAGCACTGGCATAAAGACGGCTTGTTTGACTTTTTTTTTTAATTAAAATCCTAACGCTGGTGAAATTCGAAAAAATAATCGTTGTATACGTTAAAAAGAAAAAAAAAATCTCTAAACTACCCTTAACACGAGGGAAGGTGATTAAAAATTTGAAAATATTAAATATACGTTCGACCTACTCGGTAAAAAAAATGGTCACGTATGAAAATTTATAAAAATGTTCGACCAACCTGGGCTTTTATGACCGAATACATGCATATTTTTTTCTTTTTTAATTGGGGTTGTTTAACCTCCTTCGCAACGTCTAAGGTCATATGACGGAGGGGACCTACAGCTTTACGTGGGATCCAAACCACGGGTCGCTACATAATCTGGGCGCGGAGGACGGTCTCCCATCCAACTACTACCCAGACCCAATGTCGCTTAACTTCGCTGATCTCCGGGAAGCGGTGTTACGACATTGGCCACGACGTAGCCCGAATACACGCATATACATACATACACATATATATACATTATGTATACTGTATACACTCTGTTTTCAGAAAAGCTTAATTATCAATATTATTTCCTTACTTAATATTAAATACGATGGAAATAAAAAGTGTGAATATTTTCCCACCCACCTGCGTCTTCGCCTCAAGCACTTTGAACAGTACGAAAATATTGTCTTCATCTGATCTGAGATCGAACTCGTTCGCAATTAACTCGCCCAGATGCTTTACTTTATTAGAACTTGCATTTTCCGTTTTCCAACGTCTTCTCGTCTGTCCATACGCCCCATTAATTTCTGGAATGTAGCAATAGTAGTAGTTAGGGGAAAAAGCAAGCTTTCCATAAATAAAAGTCGGGCCAAAAGTGGAACACTTCATAATGCATTGTCCAGCTTTGAATTTATGGGAATTTGAATTTACGCTATATTGGTCAGTTTCGATTTCAACACAATTTTCTTAACGAATTTAAAGAAACCTCCCCATGAAGGCAAGTTCAATGCTTACTAGTCCTTTTTTTAATGTAAAAATCTTCTCTTTCATCGCAGAAGAGCTTCGTCAAACGCTTTGTTCCTTTGGCGCCAGTGCCAGAGAATGAGACAGACACTTCCGCTTGGCAAATCTCCACATCTTCAGTTGGATCGACCACGCACTTTGATATATCCTCGATCAGTAGGTATTTCTTGCATTCAGTTTCGAGCAACTCGAGTTCAAGAGTGTAAATGGCGGTGCCAGCCACCTTTTCGAAGTTGTAGTTCAAAATTTAGTTAAAGCGAGTGATTAAATTCTCTCTCAAACTCATCAGCAGTCACACATACAACAACACGCGCATCGGAAATATTATCTCGTTACAAAATTGAAAACATTTGTTATATTTCCTCCAAATGAGTCTTACAATCTGGTGTCATCTATAAATAAATAGATTGTAATTATGGTAAATTTTTTAAGACCTAGGTAAAAATCTCCTAGTTCTAATACTTGCCTGGCTATAAGCACTAATCACTTTGCTCAGTTTATACAACTCGTCATCATCATCATTATTCTGAAGGTTATACTGATGAACCACGAAGTGTGCCAT
Source organism: Bathynomus jamesi (assembly GCA_023014485.1). NCBI lineage: Eukaryota > Metazoa > Arthropoda > Malacostraca > Isopoda > Cirolanidae > Bathynomus > Bathynomus jamesi. The sequence goes on along the minus strand of JAJOZX010005020.1, from coordinate 294,860 downwards.
GTCCATGATAGTTGTGCTATTGGTTGGTTGTCTGATAGGACCCCCAGGAGCACCGAGTGTTTCCCGTTCGAGAACAAAGAAAGGTTGGTGGAAAGGTTGATAGGGAGTAATAACAGGGTTCGAAGTCTGAAAAAAATGTTCACCATGAAGATTGATATTTAATCAGTCCAAATAAACTTATAATCAAAAGATTAAGTTAATCAGGATTCACAGATTATCGATAATTTAACGAACTTAATGTTATGCGCTGTAACTTCAACTAACAGCTGGTTGTGCACTGATACTAAACTATGAACATATCCAGCATAAAAATTACTTTACATTCTAACAGAGTTCTTCGTAAGGCTGCACATGATCTTGTCTGGGATTAGTATACTATGACTTAATTCTTAACTTTCTAATCAGTTTGGACTTCAGTTTAACCTGGATACCGTTTCGTCCAGCGGTTCACGACTTTGCCCTTGGTCTGGTGCTGTGATTCTATTGTCGCCTTTCGGAGGGGACTTTGTGACCATTGAGAACGATCGTGATCCCAAAAGTCAGCGTCAAGACGGAACTTATGAAGTCGTCACTGGGTACAAACCATAGGTCACGTACGAAATATTTCAAAGTTTTCACTGGATAGAAAATCCAGCACACTGTCATAATTTGCTTTCACTTAATTTTTTCGATTTTCATCTCATCACATTATATACTTATATATTATATATCTATGTTTTTATTAATGAACCCTCGCCTATCCAATCGAATTACTTAACATGAACATTTCAGTTAAATAATTAAAAAGTTAAATGCCGTCTTACAAACGCATAATGCTGAACTCTATACTGTTTGTCTTTTATGAAGAGAAAACTCTCATGCAATCCATTTCACTAGGGCATGGTTCTGATTAATCATTGTTTCGAATTTAATCATTAATTAATCAAAAAAATATTTTTAGAAAATGATGGAAAATGATTAATTTTCCTCAATTTCACCAGCATTTTATCTTAAATTTTCTAATGTATCATTTGAATTTGGCACCTTTTTGCGTGTATAAACTGTCTAATCCGTCCATGCCTGATTTCTTGAACTAAAGCGAACTAAATGTTTGAGCAAAATATTTTCTTCGGTCTTATCTCACGCAACAGAAACAATAAAGCTCTTTCTTACTCTTTTGAGAAGTATTTAATTTTTAATCATTTTCAATCAGTTAATCATTGATTAATTGGAAAAGTTCACATTCATCACTTTTTCCTAAAAATGATTAATTAACCATGCCCTAATTTCCACGTTACCCAAAACCCATCACTCGTACAGAATATAGTGAAAACGGAGTTTGCATTCGTTCTACTTATAAAACGGCTCTTTCAGTCAGCATCGTTAAAATAACAAACCCACTTCACCATCTGTAATGTAGCGTGCTTTTACAATGATGCTCACCCATTTTAATTATGAATATCTCGGTGGAGAATCCTAGACAGAGATTAAAAAAAAAAAACACCTAGAAACTTCCTTTATACGTTCACACACAATTAAAATCATCGTTCAGTATTAATATATCGGCAATTGAAGGCTACTGTCAAAATTACTTCATTCACAATTTTTCTTTAAACGTACCAAACGATGGTGATCATCTTTATCGTCGCAACTGAGGGTCAAAAGCCTGTAGGGAGTTCCTCTTAAAACGCTGGCGTAGCAAATCTAAAAGATAATTATGGTAATCAAATTTTAAAAATTAGCGTTTCTTGTTTCGGTGAATGATTAAATACAATGCGGAATGAAGTACAATGACCGTTTTAAAATTTTCATATGCTCTTACCAAAAAATATTTTGTAGAAATGGTTTTGGAAAAATTTTATGAAGGAAAACTTTTCTTAAAAGAGCCTCAAGAAGAAACTGTAATGGACAAAACTTGTCCTATGCTATGAAAAAAAATTGTTTTGGCTTATACACAGAACAACAAACTCAATGACAGAAATGATTTATTTTCCAACTTTTCAGGAGAATAAAACGATATTATTTATAGACTAAGCCCTTTCAAATTTACAAAATGAAAACAAGGTTAAATAGGCTCATTACCTCTAAATCTTCTTCACGTTTGAGGGGACAATTTGAAGATGTCCTCCTCCTGGTGCAAACTGTCTCCCCAAACTCTAACACAAGGCTATCCACCTGTCCAAGTTGTTCGTTCTGAAATCAGATAACGCAAATTCTGTAATTTATGACAAAACGAACGTAAGTTTGACCAACTGAACATTCTATCTAGTAGGAGTAACAAGACTTATAAATATTCGATGCCTCTTTATTAGTCAGAACCATATAAACTGGTTTCTAATTGGTCAATTTAAAAAATTGGCACATTTTGTTTTGTTCGTGGTTACGGCTCCCTTACCTCGGTTGGTTGGAGAGAATGGATCGTCCACCTAAACCGATTGCTAGCACTCAGATGAATATCTGAGTTCACGTCTATCCCCGTATCCGCGTGGGGAAATAGGGTTCTGGTATTACCTGTTATTTTATGAATATCAGTCGTTTCCATTTCCTTTACATCAATTTCTATTAAAATTAAATAAATTGCGAGTGGAATAAATAAGGCCCTGTCTCGCGTGGGGGAAAGCCTTCATATAACTGTTCTAGCGTAATATTAACGGGCATTACCAAATGATTATTATGAACACTAAACTCTACAGTCTACATGAACGTACAATGGTCGACCCCCGTAAAGAAGTGAATCAAATCACGTTATTATTAACCCTTTCACGTACGGTCAGGTATTATTAACCGCAGTGAAACTATTAATGCAACGAGAAAGTTAAAAGAGTTAACTGCTGTCTGTCTAAATTTTACTTTAAGATTGAGTACAGTGGTGGGACTGATGAAAGTATTTAAGAATTAATTTAAATACTTTATCTCATTCGAGAACTACGTTATCATCGACGTTTAACCCTTTCATGCCTGAATTATGTTTAAGATGAAAACAATTTTATACATTACGTTATTCTCCATAAGGACTAAAATCTTGTAAAATTGTGGAGTCAAATTTACAACCATGGGCATAAAATGGTTAAAGAATGATGGAATTTTCGAATCTAACTGCCGACAGCTGAGTGGCAAGTTTCAGTAATTTTGTGATATGGTACGTCAAACCTCCGCATTTTGTACCATAATTACTGCTAATACATTAGTATGGATCGCGTGTCTAAATACAACACGGTATCATACTTTTTCAGTTTTTCTCCTTAGAAATGAAATGAGTGGCAATTTTAGCTTCTTCAGTTTTCATGCGTTATACCAGTTCCAAGGTTGTTTTTTGACGTCTGCGCAGTTTAGTTCACCAATAACGTTTCCTCTATCGTAAGTGAAGATTGAATGGCATTTTTCCAGTCTGGATACAAGAATACACCCACCCGCTAGAATGTTTAAAAGGCTTCCGAAACTCCATGCACTGTATGGAAGTCGATGGATGCATATTTCCTTTTCGTATAGAAAATGTTCAAATATTACAAGAGCATATTTCGGTATTGAACATTCGAACTTGTTTAAAAACCGTGCTATGTCGTGCCCATGTCGCAACACCGCTTCCCGTTAGATCAGCGACATATAGTAACGTTGGGTTTGTTCAGTAGTTGGATGGGTGACCATCATCCTCGTTTAGATGTAGCGACCCGTAGATGGCTCGAGTTCCATGAAAAGCTGTAGGTCCCCTCCATCATATGAACTTTGCTTTTATGGAGGAGGTTGAACAACTCCAATGATTATTATTATTATTTTTACCGTTTAAAAATCCCTTTTAAACGATGAATATTTAAACTCACAGACGTGGACGCTCGGATGACTTTAACGAGAATGTACATTCCGTCGTCGTCGTCATCCATTTCCCTTCGGTTGAATTCGTTCAAGACGAAATTGACACTCTTTTCAACGGAACTGGGACTAGTTGCTGAAGGAGCTGGTCGCCGGTTACTGGAAGAAATGGTAGGACTGGGCACGGGACCAACCGCGGGACTAGCGACGAAACCGGTTGCCGCCGCATGCTGAGTGCCTCCGAGGACGGGAACAATAAATTCATCACGGTGGGAGGATGGATAGTCTTCTTTGTCGTAACACCTGCGCAAAACATTGATTATTCTAATTACTTTTATTACCAATATCTATTTTAAAGCTCGAAGTAAATGACGGAGCTTTATGACAAGAAACAGTTGTCCAAAACCTTCCAGAAAGAACTTCGTTTACTTTCTTTCAAATAAATAAATGATCAGTGCTTAAATCTACGTTAAAAAATATGAAGACAGAGACGGTTAAATAGGGTTAGGTCAACATCAATGCTATCTCTTGTTAATAACTTACAAGAAAAGTTAACAGATTTAGTGAAGTGAAGCTACACATGGTGAGTCCAAAGTCCTGTTTCAAGTGTATTTACCCGTATAGTTATTTTTGAGGCAGGACTCGTGACTTACCCTGTATATTTTCATTAGCCCCATGCAGAGATATTTCTCTGTCACATGACCTTACTGTTACGAAGGAGGTTAAACGACCCAAAACATTTATTTTACAGAAGAGTTTAACAACTTAGTGCCCTTTAACCCTTTAGATCTAAACTTTACATACATGTCGAGTGTCCATGTATGTGAACAGTGACCTTTCTGGGAACTCTATGATAATCTCAATCGGAAAAAATACTGCCCTCTATTGTCTCGATGATAAACAATTGACCATATATCTAGACAAGATGTCGATAAAATCAAATCAATCAATCGGATATCAAATATTAAAATGTAACAATGCGGCAGATGTAAAATTGTCCACTTAAGTGGACCAAAAGCATTAAAACAAGCGAAATCCACGCTAAATAGTGATCCTACTTACTCCCAAGACCCTTTAGATAACACTGAACTTAAACTGGAATTTCTCTCTTTTGAACCCTAAACCTTATCGCAATTCAAAAGCAGACCTACATAAATATAGTCATAAAACACTCGTCAACATATTCATATTATTTTCAACTATCTATCGATCGCTTTTACAACTCGTAGTACGAACCACTTTAATTCCACAAGCACTGGTATATATGGATGTGCCAATTTTCATAATGAAACGCAATTTCATACGTAGTTAAAACGAAAATAATGGTAAAACTACTTGAACATAATGTTTATGGACGAAAAGTTGTGAAAAAAAAAATTGATTGGGGAGGGGTGGGGGGTGGGGGTGCACGTAATCTACTATCTACTCTGAAAGGGAAGTTCTTTGATGTATTTGAACGGGTTTTACTAGGTACATTCTCTACTTAAAAATCAATGCAGGAATACGTGACAAATTCAATTGGAAATTTAGTTAATTCACTCATTTCCAAAAGTGAAAGAAGTTAATCTGTAGACCTACAATTATACTCGTGGCAATTCATTACTTATTGTGGATAGGTTAAGCATAGGCGGATTTACGTACAGGCAGAGTACGCACCTGCCTAGGACGGCAAATTTTGTCGTATTTCAAAATAGACAAAGAAAACAAAAATAGAAAATAAATAACTTGTAAGCACTAACAAATGGATTCAAAAATGTTTTAAAATAAAAAAACCAGCAGCCTCTAATAGCAAACTAGCGATATCAAATGGCACAACTATAATCCACTGTGGTGACAATTTCCCTGCCTAGGGGCGGCAAAATGCTAAGTACGCCTACGTATATATTTCAATGATGGTGAGAGCTATCAAAATGTGATAATAAAAACCCACTCTAATAGACAGAGTTTATTTCCACAACAGTTTCGATGCCCACTGGCATCCTCTTCGGGTGGATACAGAAAAATTCGTTTTTCTGTATGCACGCGAAGAGGATGCCAGTGGGCATCGTAACTGTTGTGGAAATAAACTGTCTATTAGAGTGGGTTTTTATCATCACATTTTGACCTTCACGTAGAAAAAAAGTTTTTTACATTTATTAGAGCTATCAAAATTGCCCTACAATAATTGTAAGGGAAGAAACATTTGGATCGTGTACTGGCATGGGTTAGGCCAAAATTTGCTAAATTATAATTACTCGTAAACGTATGAAATAATAAAACGACATGGGCTGTTCTTCATATGCAGTTTAGAGCCCATACTATGCAAATAATTATTTATTCAGATTTGTTTAGTTTGTTGTATAATACAGGGTGTACATAAAGTCAGGATCGATTTTTGTGAAATAATTATTTTTTTCTATTCAGAAGCCCTTAGAATGAATACAGAAGAGCGTGTGGCAATAGTAATTTGGCGAATCGAGGGAAAGAAATACAATGACATCAGAGAGAAGTTTAGAAGGAGATTTCATAAGCCGGGGCCAATAGACAAGACAATACCAAAATTGGTGAACAAATTTAAACGAACGGGATCTGTAAATGATGAAGCAAGATCAGGACGACCGTGTATGTCAGATCTTACCGTGAATGCAGTACGCGGAATTATCACTGAGGAGCCACGTACGTCCGTTCGTGCTGCATCACACAGACTCGGCCTCCCGACGTCATCTGTGCACAAAATTCTGAAAGTTAATTTGCAGAAGAAAAGCTATCATTTGCAGGTTTTACATGATTTACATGAGGAAGATTTCCCTCGACGAAGTGCTGTGTGTGCTGATCTCGTAGAGCAAATCTGGAGTGATAATTTAATGGACAACATTCTCTTTAGTGATGAAGCCACTTTCCATACGTGTAGAAAAGTAAATCGCCATAACTGTCGAATTTGGGCAGATGAAAGACCGAATGATTTCGTCCAAAATTGGGAGAGAGACTCGCCTAAAGTTAATGTCTGGATGGGTTTAACAAAATCTAAGGTTTATGGTCCCTTTTTCTTTGCTGAAGCTACAATTACGGGGCTTATTTATTGGACATGTTGCAGCAATTCCTTGAACCTCAGCTGATTGGGGATAGGATTGTTAGTACCGTCGTCTATCAACATGATGGTGCTCCTTGTCACTATGCCAAAATCTTCAGGATTATCTAAATGGACGTTTTCCAATAGCTGGATCGGACGCGGAAGCAACAGACCTTGGCCAGCGAGATCACCAGATTTAACCCCTGTAGATTTCTTTGCATGGGGCTTTATCAAATCGCACGTCTATCAGACGAAGATTACGAGTCTTGAAAACTTACGTACACGAACTGCTGCAGATAACATAACCCCGCAAATGCTCCAGAATGTGTTTAGAAATGCTGCGGAACGATTTGAGCTGTGCAGGGATACTGATGGGCGTCACGTCGAATCCTACTCTTAATTATTTAATAAATGTTACCACTATCATTTTATGATTGAATTCCATATAATTTCCAAGTGCTTCACAAAAATAGATCCTGACTTTATGTACACCCTGTATTACTGTGTATCCAACGGATTGCTACGGCCTTTGTCTGGTTTACAGATCATTTATTTATCCTATGCGTTTCTTCGAAGAGCCAATGGATTGCTTAAGAAAATTAGCTTATTTTCGTGATTTTTACAAATGTGAAAATGCGAGGGGCGGGGTAATAAATCTTTTAATGGTGTTTAAAACCCGCTCGCAACATTATTATGATTCAACATGGGATGTTCGTTTACATTCAAACACGTTCCTTAACAAACAAAAAATAATACAAGCTTTAAAAAGAAACTTGTTTCATAAATATATAATTTCTAAACTATTATCCATGCCACGCAAAAGATAATTTATTATATCTTGTGATGCATTTATCCAAACAATGGTGCAAAATTTACCTTGCAGAAACCATTTTCCTGGAATTTTCCCACGGTTGCTCAAAGATGACAACTTCACACATTTCTGTTTCCTCTGAGAAATCCCGAGTGCACAGAGTTCTGTTCATGTTAACGGCACTCAACGGTTTCCGACAATCCGTTTCAGCCAATTCCAGGATCAGGAAATACTTAATTCCATTCACCACCTGCATTATAAAAAGCATAAAGATATTCTTTAACAATAATACAAAGCTGTTTCAACAATGAACGCTACACTGCAGATTACTATAGCCCCATTCATCCTCACTTCTATTAACCCCATTTGACTGCAGCTAAAGCAGAATTTGTTTCTTGGAAATGATTTACGAGGCTCTGAATAGAACTAACCATAAATCCAAGCCAACCAGAACCAATGTCAGCAAACTAACAACCTATTATCAAAACACCGTTTAACACACTGATGTCGGGTTGAAATATTACTGAAAATGCTGCTTAACCTGAGTGTGAGCCTTATGAAGTTTGACCATTCTATGTAGTTCATCGTCATCTGACATTTTATCGTACTCCGTAACGGCAAATTCGGCAATGTTCAAGACAGCTGGGTCATTCAGAGAAACTGTCTGTGGGCAGCCCATGCACACTGCTTTCACGGGAACCACCAGCTCTTCCCCCACTGAATGCTGAAACATTAAACTCAACTTAGACCCATTTACATGAATCGCATTTACTAGGTCGTAATCTTAAGTTATACTAATTATTTACATCCTGAACTGGTAAGGTACTTATTATCAGAGAACTTTCATTTAGAAATTACGAAAAACTTAATAAAAAAAAAAACTAACTTGGAACACCAAATTTAATGATTACCTAAGTTGATAATAGGAAAATTTACAAAGGAAGACTTATGATCTTATTTAGGCTTTATAAGAAAAATACTTACTCACTTACTCTATAATAAATGAAGCCAGATCAGTGTGCTTGAAAGCATGACAGTACGTAGGTAATTGCTATAAATACGGTACAGTAATTTAAAAAGGAAACAGAATCCATGTATTCCTTTCAAAAATGATCCTAAATCCAAAGAGGGAATTACAAATTGTAAGAACAATCGAGAAATTCTTCCAACAAACGATACTTCATACCTTTTTCTCACAATCAATGTCGTCGTCATCGTCGTCCGGAACAACTTTCAAGTTTGTGGTCAGGTTAGGATCAGACATGACTGTAACAGAGCAAATATAATTGTCCCTATGGGTGTCCAAGGGGCAGACCCTGTCATCCACCTTTCTATTTGGGAATTTGAGACAAAGAGTAAATCCATAGTCGACTTTCACATCCACTGTGGTGATGTTCAAAAGAGGATCATGCTAAGAAGAGAAATTATAAGTCTTTTATAAGTTGGATCTAGGGTACAGTGCATTACTGATATGCTTAATACTAGGTAAGCTTCATTGAGCATTTTATTTAAGGTTTAGGAGACTACACCTAGTTGTGGTTGGGCCATAAAAAACTATAGCTTATTAGAACATACACCTGACGCATTGATTACAAGTTTTTTCTGGCAATAGTGGTATACACAGGAAAACTAAAAACAAGTCCTATGGGTCTCAGATATCAAAGTTTGTCTAACTGATTTTATAACAAGACTTAGACAACTTTTTATGTAAAAGTATTACAAATAATCCTCTCAAGCTAAACAGATTACTAACCCTACACTAATGGTTCCTAACATTTTTGAGGCGACAGTCCACTAAAGCCGATTTGAATAACTCATGGCCCACTTCCCATGTTGCTAAATTTGTATCATGTTTACATAAGGCTTAATAAGTATAGGGGTAGGCTACAACTTCAAATACAATTCCCTGAACTGTGTGAACATACCTACTGGCCAAGGTAAATGTTAAAAATTCACAGTATGGTACATCCAAACAATTAATTTTTCTTCACTAAAATTGGGCCTACAGAAAAGAAACCAATTTTCAGTCAACCTACTCCATATATATATATCTCTTAGAATGAGCCATACCAAGGACCAAAAAACTAAATTGGATGAAATAGGGTTAAGGTACACAGTGTGAACAACTATTACAGTGTTGCATTTTCTGTAGGCCCTACATCAACTTTTGAATTAGCCATTGATGAGGTAAATTACCCTTCCACCTAAACTTATTAAACTTTCACTTACTTTAATAGATCCAATGTGATACTTCACCATCTGTCCCTTAAATTTGGATTCTGAGCCCCGATTAATATAATCGAAAGCTTCAAGGGCCACTTGGTTTTCATCCAGATAGTGAGGAAGGGCTCTCAAAGTGATTTTATCATTCTCACTTCTCAAAATATTATTGCCTTTGTTCCAATTCTTGAAATCATTGTCATTCTCAACTTCAGCACATCTGTTCAAACATATTGGAAATTTCAAAACCAATTCAGTTGGATTGGATGCCATTGGCTAAAATTTTATGTACTTTACTGCAGGTTCACAAGCCTACTGTTGGAAAAAGTTTGATGTTATAAATGGTACCTTAACTGTTCAGAAGTGGCTTCATTCCAGCATTAATATGCATTGTCATGGTAATGCTGCCGATTTTGAGGACAAGATAGTCAGTTCAGCTTTAATTAGGCCTAAGTTAAACATTAAAATAACCTGTTGACTACTATATGGTAGTTACAAACTAAAGTGTGCATGTTAAAATATTACAGCCAAAGCTACAATACTTAATGGCAAGTAGTGTTTACAGATTAATAAAATAAACTTCAAAAGCTAATAAGAGATGCCTTGATCTACTACAGGATACAAAAATAACCTAGGAAGGTCTATCCTACTCCATTTTGACTCAAAATATGTGAACTTGTGTAGCATTCAGGATTATTTAGGCAGTTTTCATTTAACCCATCAAACCTATACAAGAAGCTTCATATTCAACACCCTAGAGCAGGGGTTCCCAAATTGGTGTTCCGTGGAACACTTGTATACCGTGAGAAGTGTTCCACGGAACACAATTTGGGAACCCCTGCCCTAGAGAATAAGCATTTATAGGCAAAATCAAATGCTTTACATTTAGGATTTGTAAATTGAATTTGGAAAAAAAAAAAAAAAAAAAAAAAAAAAAAGTAGTTTAAAAAATATTGTTTCCATCTCCAAGTATGGCAGAAATAAAGTTTTTCTTATGCCATCTAAATTTTCACCAAAATGAAAAGACAATTACCAAACACTTTTGCCCATACATCCATGTATGATTTATAGGTCCTATATTTATTTTTAACATTTTTTTAATCAATTATTTTATACAAAAACTGCTATGAATAAACTCTGTTGCTTATAATAATATTTTCCATATGCTATGTAGGATTAGGGAACCAAAATGGTGCAGTGCATTTTATGTTTACTATGTGTAACCTATCTACCTACCAGCCAAATTTTAATCCAGAAGAATATACATATACAATTTCATTACATGTGTCAAAAACAGCTCTAATGTGTTACTGTGCAATGTCCTATCCTCAGATACTGTGTATCTTTCACCTATATGGCAGTCTTGGTTCAGACAACTGCTGATGTATCATACAATACCTGTTTTTGTAATGTAGCAGAGATTGTATTTATATATTAAGTTAACACCACTGGCTATATGGTACCTAAGCAAAATTGGCAATGGTCATCCATTGAAGCTAAAGCTGAAGACTTGCTTAATCTTCTTGTTTATATAACCAAACTCATCTAGTAGTAGTATGACAAGATTGTATTTGTATGTTAGGTTAAATGCTATGGATTGTAAATGATCTACAATAAACAGGTTTTGCTTGTATTACATTAATTTCCCCATGTTTTCTAGTGTATTATACTTGGTTACACATCTGTTCACGCATAGTGAGGTCTAATGTTCAAAATAACAACTAAGACTCATTTATTATATTTTATACCTACCTCCAATTTTTCACTCAATTTATCTTCTCTTATCAGTAAGAAGTTACACAGTTAAACTGTTTCAAACATTTATACAATCATAAAAATATTATATGCTGATTCTTCTTCAAGAGCTCTAAACCAGACAAAGTTATTTTTATTTACATTATCCCACTCACACAAAAAATAAACATTCTAGGCTAACTTTAGAACCTACCATAGGCTATTCTCTAAAACTAAAGGTCTAATCTATGAGTAACAGACATGGGGTAATTGTAATTTGTAATTGTAACCAATTTAACTTTTTCAAGTAATTGCTGTGTAATTGTAATTGAAATCAGTTATATTCACAATGATAATGAACCCAATGAATAGTGAACAACTCGCATGATATTACACTGACTGCTAATTGAACTGTGATTTAAATGTGTGTTCAAATAGCATAATATTCACACTATGGGTATTGGGTATGGAAATAAAAAGTTAAGGTTGTAAATTAATGGTAGACTTCTTTCCTTTCCTTTCCTTTATATTAGGCGTTTCTATGAAAAGAAATTGTAACTGAAATTAATTACTTTTCAATATAATTGTAATTAAGCATATGCAAAGTAATTGTAATACATTATTTTTTAACTGTACCAGTACTTGCCCCATACCTGATGAGCAAGGGCTATATGGATGATCCTGTTCATATAATTTCCCAATCATCTCAATTAAAACTTTTAATAAACACAGTTTCTAAGTTTGATGAAAACAACAACCTGATCTGCATTCAATTGATTTACAGCCCTAATAATTTTTAAACAATTTAGGTAAGCTACTCTGTTTTTCTGAAGCTAAAGCTGAAGTCTTGCTTAATGTCTTACAGGGATGCATCTAGAGCTCTGAATTTCTTAATATCATTTGATTATAACTTTTGCACATACATAACCAATTTCTGAAAATGAGTTGTGCGTGTGTTTGGGTACAGAGTTAGGCTTAATTCGTGTGTATGCATGGTATGAAAATTAGTAAAATTTTTACTTCTCCAAGTAAAAGTTTGCATCTGCATGAGTGTGAACATGGTACGAGAGTTTTACTTGGAATTTTTTACGATTTTTCACTGCCTTATCTTTCCTACTTTGTTTCCTTCTTCAGCTACCCTAGAGTGGATCTTCGGGTCTTTGGTAGCCTGTAACTTCTATAATCACTATTCTATTTCTGGTCTACAAAGTAGCTACCTATACAGTTAATGGGCCAAGCCTACTCAATTAGATATACAGTACACTTAAATTTTAAGTATAGATTAAAACCTACATCAGTAGATTAAAGTAAGGTAAAAAAGGCCCTAACAACCTGGAATGCACACTTTTCTAAGCTAAATTCAGCCATTTACCCTAAATTCTAAAGACCTATTTCTGATCCCATTACCAACCATTTTTTATAGCCAAGGCCTACCTAAAAAGACCTACTGTATTGATTTAAGAATTCTTAACATATCCTACAGTTGTACAATACTAAGAGACCTACCTTGATTTTTCATCAATAATCTTGGTTGAATTCATCCAGGGTCTTCGCCAAATTGCCACCTCACATATGTAAGGATCTTCCGATATATCCACTTCACATGCAGCAACATTAGTAGTACCAATGGGGCATTTTGTTTCAACAACTTTTACATCCAGGTATGTGATCTCACCAGAGACAACCTGCAAACCACAATCATTTAGATAAAATAAAGATCAGTAAAAATTAATATTACAGTATCATACTCCAGTTTACAATAAATTTTTATATTTATTTATTTATTTCTACCCAAATAGTATGACCCTTAAGCTTTAGGCTTTACTGGGCTTTCAGATTCATTATAAGATAAAAGCTTTTCATACGGTATATAGGTAGTTATGATTTGGTAGTATAAATATTGTGATTAATTATTATCCTATGAAAACACACTTCAAAGTTATGGTTATGAAATATATAAATATGATTATGATTATATACATATAAGATACCACAAGGTTTATGGTTATGTATAGAATAATTTTTTAGTACACACCTATACACCTAACTTCAAGAGCATTTGTGTGTGGGGTAGTTTAACCACCTTCATAACAAAAAAGGTCAGGTGATGGAAGGGCCCTACAGCTTTACGTATCTGACCCCAGTGTTGCCAACCATCCAGGAATGGTTAAGTGCTGTTCCTGAAGCATTTGAACTGTGTCCTGGACATCCAATGTCCAGGATTTTATACCTATATCATTGGGATTGGAAATATATTTTTGCCCTTAATAATATTAAAAGAAAATATTTAGTTTAATGGGGATATTGTGGAGTGATGAAAGAAACAGAATGAAAGATGGATTAGTAAAGTTAAAGCTGCAGGCAAGTCTTAACTTCGATATGACCTGTGGGTACTTCTATAACTATCATCTACCCTGAACAACCACAATTTTCTTCGGTCTTCTAGTAGCGACAGCAAATACAGCATTACAAACACCTGTGCGGAGTTACAACAGGCTTCATCTGGGCCTTCAACATGCGAAATCTGAATACAGGTATTGCCCTTATTTGTTTCTGTCCAGGAATTCTGACTGGTAGAGTCAGCAACCCTATCAGAAAGGGACTCAGGACTGAACCACAGGTACCGTAGTTTCATCATCTGAATGCCGAGGGCACTCACCCATCTAACTATGCCTGTTTATAGGTCTAGCTTCTAATAGAGACCTATTAACTACAAATAAAACAACTCTGTTAACTGAATCCCATCCTCCTTTAAAATTCAAAAGCAAGGTCATATTATGGTTATGACCATGCAACCATACAAAGCTAAATGGCCATAATTAAATGTAGGCCTAACCAATACAACAAATAGGTATGGTAGGTAGGTTATTGAAAGCAAATGTACTGTTGAAGTCAGGTATTATACAAGAGCTATATTTTGGACTAGTTGAATAAACTGCATAAACCTACACACAAGAGATTGGATAGGAATAGAATTAGGCCTAGGTCTAGACTTTGCTAATAATTAAAATAGCCTAATTAACTTACCTATGGTAAGTTATGCCCCAGTAGGCTGACAGGCCTACTCAACGTGTGAGCTTACTACTTTTCTTTCATTCTGGGAAGATCTTGAATCACCTACCTACTTGCTTACAGTATTATAAGCTTAGTTGTTATACCCCAGGTGTAGTTTAGTATCTATATCATATATACCTTTCCAAAATTTATCAAGTCTATTCCTGAACATATTTACATCATGAGTTTGTAGCTACAACATGTTCCAGAAATCTATTCCAGTCATCAACTACTCGTCATGTAAAATTCAATCTTAATTGAAGTATGTTCCTTATTTTATGTATCTTAAGGCTGTGCCCTCTTCTTGTTCCACCAATTTCATAGCCAAAGAGGTGATCCCTCACAATATTTATTAGCTGCTTGGTAATATATATTATAATATTTCACTCCACTGAATCGGAGTGGTCAGGCCAAAATATTAATAATTATAGAGGACTTCAATACTAGATTTTCAATGATTTTTAGCAACAATTTTTACCTAAACAGGAAAGTAATTTTTTGGAAGTCCCCAAACAAAAAAAATAGGTAAATTTTTACAAGTGTACATTACAGGCTTTGTAAATCAAAACTATGTTTTTATGATGGTTTTTGATGCGGTTTGAATGAAGGTTAATTTCATTCAAACATCAAAAACAATTGGAAAAACATAGTTTTAATATATAACAACCCAACCTAAAATTCTAAGATTCCTCAAAAGCCTGTAATGTACTCTTGTAAAAAAAATACCAAAAAATGTGATTAGAAACAATTAATTGGGATAATTGTTGATGGTGGCAAGCTTTCACTTATAATAAAATAAGTCACTCATATATCAATATTAAAACATTACTTCAGTATAAAGATCTATTTTTTATAATTGAGAATGAGCCTAATTAAACTCTAACTCGTTTTCAAATATTTCATGCTTTTATATTTGTATAATGAAATAAATACACTGTAGATATACTACACTGGCTTTCTTCATTGCTTACAACTACAAACTAATAATAATAATAATAGTAGTAGTAATTGGCAAATATAAATAGTGGAACAGAAATGAAGACTCAAATTAGTGTTTCAAAATAGTAAAATGTGTCAAAATTACAGTATACAGTCAAGTGAAATTGAGTGAACCAGTACAAAATTGCATGCCTGGTAAAGTTATCTTATAACATTTTCTTTTCAATTGATATGTGATAAACCTATAAACCTAGGCTAGCTTGCACCACGAAGGTATGAAACAACTAAAATATAGCCCAATGCTCTTGAACAGTAGGCCTATATAGTATGGTAATTACGCAGTAAACGCCATGACCTGCATTTCTAGCAAGAAATGTATTTTTTCTAGTGTTCCTAACATAACCTGCATTTCTTGCTAGAAATGCAGGTCATGGCATTTACTGCATATTAACCGGCCAATACTACTTTAATCAGTCAACAGACCACATTTTAGGTTGGCACTGGTTTTACTGAAGCTTACTGTAAGCCTACTCTACTCAGTTTGGACTACGTCTAATGCTAGGGCCTAAGCCTCAGTTATCGGCCTAAACAATCTGTAGTATAAGGTTTTTAATTTAAAACTGCTATCGGAAGCCCCTACATTCTCAAACTTGAGTATTTTATTTTGTAAGAGAGATTTACGTCGTGCTAGTCCTACACCAACAATGCATATAGCTAGGCCCATTTTTTAAGTCTCTTACCTGTCTGTGGGCCGTTATGACAGAGTCTATTCGCACAGCTGAATCTGCTGAAGTTTCTTTCTGTATCTTTTTCAAAACGGCGGGATGACTTAAAAGCGATCGAACGCTGCTGTCCTGACTTGGTTCGCGAATATGCTGGAGAGAGCCTGGACCCCGAGTTGATTTTATGTTTACAGTGGGCTGAACAGCACTCCCTCCTAGCCCTATTCCTAAATTAGGATTTACTATCGATTTATCATCATCAAATTTGACAATAAATGGTGTATTTAGAATAGGCCTATTTGAATTTGGAAAATTTTGGTCGGAACTGGAGCGAACAGCTGATTGTCCTTGGGTTTGGCCTTCTTTCAATATAGGAAGAGGCAGGCCTAGACCTCCACCATGATGTTGAATTAACTGTGTCACTACATTATCAATAAAGAACAACACAATACATAAAACTTTTAAATGTTTCACTGTACTCGGAAAAACACAAGCGCACTTCATATTCAAGAGACAGAATTTCCAGGCGCAACCACTCCAACACTGTGGAAGTTCACGTCTGATTTTGTCGTCTGCGATTTTCGTTACTGGACTACAGACTACCTGTTCAAGTGGGGGAGTGCGCTTGCGTCACTGTTTTCCCCAGTCCCTTCTCCCTCCCAGTTTTTTTTATTGTTTATTTTTTCTTAATCAGTCAGTCAGCTGATGATTATTCACCTTTACTGAAGGAGATAAAAAATTACAAATACTCGCAAAAAGTAGGAAATCACAAAATAGCTGGAAATAAAATAATGATCTAATTGAAACTGTACACAAATATTGTTTGTGTGAAATTAATTGTTTAACATTAATAAAAAGTTAATGATTTTCTGTGGGAAGAGTAAAGAATATGTTGTAAATATTTATTTGTGTGTGTGTGTGTGTGTGTGAAGTACATTAATTTATTTCGTACAGTAAACGATTTTGAATATGCAGTTTTTGTTATGAATGTTCCAAATTGAATTATATACATATATATATATATATGAAAATTATTTCACGAAAGTAACACGTGAAAAATATATATGATGAATAAAACCACGAAGGAAAGGAAACACAAAACGGTGCTCAAGCGCTTTCGTCTAATGACATCCTCAGTGTTCCTGAGGATGTCATTAGACGAAAGCGCTTGAGCACCGTTTTGTGTTTCCTTTCCTTCGTGGTTTTATTCATCATATATATATATATATATATTATTTCACAAACACGAAATGGTGCTCAATCGCTTTCGTCTAATGACATCCTCAGGAACATTGACATTAATAACAAGTTCGAGCCTATTTAAAGGTTACAAAGAAAAAATTAAAAAAAAAAGGATAATATGATTGATGAAAAAAAAAATTGTAAGAGGAGCATGCAAATTTATATGGAAAAGTTACTACAGTTTTAGTACTTTGTCCTACTTTTCTAAATCCGTTCTGAATGAATTCAGAACAACAGGATCAAGTGGAAAAAGGCTCTGGCTAATGTTGAAATTGTTTGTAAGTTGAATAATGGCTTACTTCTTACTATGGATTTTTTCAGTTTGACGGCCTGTAATATTTTTTAACATTACTTGTTTTTTATTGTCCAGTTTTAATCGAGGATTTCAAAAATAACATTCATGTTTTAGAGAAACAAATAGTGAGGCAGTTATATGCAATTTAACAAATTTAAAATATATATTTTTAAACAGTACTGGGATCTTTTAGGTTTGACGGCTGGCGGAAAAAAACGAGTCATGGCTACAGGACCGTCAAATTCTAAACTCTACCAACTGGTTAGGTTAACTGAATTCCCAGTTAGGTTAACAGAATGCCCGGTTAGGTCAACTGTACGCCCTTGACGATTGGTTAGGTTAAGTCATGATATTTTCGTTAGTTTACTGTCAAAACAAACGAAAATATCATGACTTAACCTAACCAATCGTCATGAGCGTACAGTTGACCTAAAACTTTCAGGGATTTTGGAATCTTAAAGCGTATATGATATTCTCTAAACTAAAATGTATAACTGCCTCACTATTTGTTTCTCTAAAACATGAATGTTATTTTTGAAATCCTCGATTAAAACTGGACATTAAAAAACAAGTAATGTTAAACCATATTACAGGCCGTCAAACCGAAAAGATCCCTTACTACTTACCGGCTTCCCGTCGCTGGCCAGTGACATGAACCCGACACTGTTCTTCTCCATGTGCCGCGGTCTTGTACCAACTCCCTTGCTTCCTCTCTCTCCACATCAATCCACTTGAGGTCTCTGTCCAGCATCCCCCTCCACCTGTTCTCGGCCTACCGACCGGCCTCCTGCCCCTCATCTCTGTTCTCCAGATTCTTACCGATATTCTTTCCTCCCCCATCTTTTCCAAATGCCCATACAACGCCAACCTCCTCCCTCTCAACCTCACACTCACCGGAATCTGATTTAACCTCCTTCTTATAACATCATTCCTGATAAAGTCATCCTATCTCACACCTTCCATTCTCTTCAACAACCTCATCTCAAATGCATCCAACCTCCTCTCATCCGTGCGCGTCAGTGTCCACGCCGTCGCTCCATACAGCAAGACTGAAAGCACCACTGCATTAAACACGCTCATCTTTATCCTAGTACTAGCCTCTCCAGGGCCGGATTAAGGCCAACTGATGCCCTAAGCACAGCCCAACAATGGTTCCCCCTCGACCCTTCCATTGTCTAACTGACAAGACATTAAGACTCAATAAGTGCTGAATGTGAAATAATAGATTGAAAATTCAGTTTTCTTCCAGGCCATCCCCCAGGCCAGACCCCACAACTATATTAAATATAACCTGTTTTTTAATTTTATTTATTTAACACTAAATAGCAGTAAGCAATATAAGCAAATTATTTACTTATAACTAGGGCAACAGGAAAAATGCAAATTTTCAACACTTTCTTATTCATTTTTTAAAAAACTGTTATAAGGGAAAAATGCAAATACAAAAATTTATTGAAAACGATTCTTTCTACAGAAATCGATGTTGGTGGTCAATTTTTTAAAAAAGAAATTCTAATGAAGAAATATCATTATTTGTACGAAACAAAACATCTTTTATTCCATTGCTTTCTAACCTTGAAGATACATAGCATTTCAACATACATGGATCAAAAGATGCAAAATAATGCTTATTGTTGCCTACTTATAACTTTATTTATACTTTAAAAAGTTTTCTCTGTGGTGCCCCCTTCCTTTGGTGCCCTAAGCACGTGCTTATTTTGCTTAATGGTTAATCCAGGCCTGAGCCTCTCCCTTCTCCACAACTTACACGTCAGTGCATTATACAGTGACGCAGCCCCTGCCATTCTCCTCTCGATATCTTTAAAGCACCTTCCATCCTCTGTGAATACGCTTCCCAGATATATAAATTTCTCCATGTGTTCCAATCTTTCTCCTCTCAGTTCCATATCTTCTGTATTAAACCGTTCCCTCTCTTGACTAACACACATAACTTCTGTCTTTTTTGTGTTAATGTTTATTCCAAAATCCTGTGTTACACTCTCCATTTTATTTACTAACAATGCCAACATCGCCCACGTATCGCCCAGCACCGCCCAGCACCACAACATCATCTGCAAAGTCCAAGTCGGTTATTCTCTCTCTATCCACCGTTACACCACCCACATTTCCTTCCACCACCTTCCTCATCACTTCCTCTCTCACTGATACTGCTTGGTACCTTACTGGCTCAATACTCTTCACCCTGCTTTCACACCTTGTCTCTGACCATGGTTTTAAAGTCAAGTTAACATGGTTCTTCAGAACAACCCATCTTTGTGTAGAAGCCGAGAACAGGGTGTAGAGCTTCTGCAAGATGCCAAAATAGCCAGTTGCATCTATGGAGCTTTTAGCAGCATCAGCTACCACCAGATTTAATGTATGAGCCCCACATGGCACAAATAGAGCCTGTGGATTCTTTTCCAGCAGCCTGGCTTGGACTCCATTGTTTTTGCCCCCTCATGTTGGCTCCGTTGTGATACGACTGTCCTCTGCAGTCGTCAAAGGGAATGTTTAGGTCCTCTAGTCTCTTCAAAATTAGGGACAACAAACTTTGGCCAGTCGACTCCTCTGCCTTCAGGAACCCCATGAAATGTTCCTTTACTTGGGGTTTATCATTCAGTGAAACAATCCTGATTATCACTGACATTTGTTCTGTATGACTAACATCTGGGGTGCAATCTAAAATGATAGAAAAGTACTTTGATTGCTTGATTTCCTGCACCATTGTATGAATGATCTTGGTACTGATGGAGTCAATCAGTTCGTTTTGAATGTGTTTGCCCAGATAGCTGGTGTGACTTGCTAATCCATTTTCCACCCTGTGAATATGATCTTTCATTACTTGGTCAAATTTTGCCATGAGCTCAACCTCTTTTAAGAAGTTCCCATTTGATGGCGTGTGCAGTGTTTCTATGTGTCCCCTCAGTGCCATATTCCTCACTGCCAGAGACTGTACTATGGCAACCAGCCGCACCAGAACATCTCTCCACCGCTTCCTCTCAGCCTCAAGGAGTGGTCACACTGATAAGTACATGTTAATAACAACAGAAATCTAGTTAAGCCCAATACTAAAACTAAACGCCTATAAACCTTACATCTAGCCATAAAGGGTAGGTTATGGTCAGGGTGAGGGTTTTAAACTAAAAACCCAAAAATATGACAACACAAACGTGAAGCAGACAAATTTTGGAAGTCATTTCAGCAAAAAAAGAAAAAATTGATGATTTTTGCCTAAAATAGCGAATTGCCCACTGAAAGTAGCAAACTTATCTTGATTTTACAGTTTTAAAAAGTAACGTTAGATATAAAAATTAAACTTAAATAAATGTTCATGACATACCTCTACTTTTCGATCGCATCTCCTCTTCCTCTTTTCTTCTCTTTCTTCCCTGTGCACCTGACGGCTTTGTCCTCTTCAACATGATGCTCGGCCAGACACGACTCACTATAAACTAGAACACATACGAAATTGTGGAGTGGAGAAAAATCTGTCGCAAGCTACACTCTAATTTACTCTGCTTGATTTTAATAGTTATAAACAGTTTTAACTTATACCTATTTCATTGCTTGTTTATTTTAAAGAAATAACTTTTAATTTAGTTTTATAAATTGATTTTTACAAGCAAAATCGATACCTATCACCAAGGATAAATATCTATCTCCAACCGGGGTTGGTGAGACCGCGAGTTGGTAAATTTCTCGAGCCCTGGACTGGAGCCTGTTTGAGAAAAAACAAAAAATGGGCGTGCTATGTCGTCCCCGCCACCAATTGGTGCCCTAGGCGGCCGCCTATATCGCCTATGCCCAGGACCGCCACTGCAACGCACCCAGGAAAGACTCTAGTATCCAGTACTGACTGACTCCACTTCCTGTTCACTCTCATGAAGTCGATTAAATGGCAGACTCAAGAATATTTCTATTAACAATGTTGCTTGAGTGAAACAAAGCTGAAGCATTATTCCAATCAATACAATGGGATAACTCTGACAAATGGACAAAAAGGGTACTGGACGACTGTCCCGTTATAACGGAATATTGATGCTGTTTTACACGCATGTTCAAATCCTTTCCCCTCTTTCCAATGTAAAAGGAATCACAATGTTTGCAACCAATTTTATAGATAATACCTGAATTGTTAGTAGGACTATTCCTTACTATGATATTTTTCACAATAGTGTCATATGAAAATAGTACATAAATGTTCAAAAGTATATATTAGCAATGCCTAAAAAGCCAGGGGAAAAAAGGAAATACTAAAATATTCTTCGACAAAGTGCGAGGGTTATTATCCACACGATAGAAAGTTCGTTTTGCCTTGTAAAGATAAGATTCCAAAAGAGCAGGGGGATAACACAAATCACTTCCAATACTGTTGAGTTTTTCTAACTCGGCATCCATGTATTCCGGACTGGCGTCTGGCGGTCCAAAGAGCACGGAGAAACATTGAAGAAAATGTGGGCTTTTTTGATCGGGGTGTCATGTCCGGAATAAAAGTGGACGAAGGACAAATTGTTTGTTTTTTCCCGATAATTACTAAACTTAAAACCTGGGCTTTTCCTATGTACATAGACATCCAAAAACGGGATTGAGTTGTTTTGTTCCACTTCCAAGGTAAACTTAATGGAGGGAACTTGATTATTTAACCGAGGAGGAAGTCATCCAGGTCACGCTTCATGGGCCACATATACAAATATCGTCGACGTACCAGTGGCTTCATGTTTTCCAAATAAAATGTAATATAAGGTAATCTGAACGCAGAGGATGATAAGCTATTCAACAATTATATTAGAGGAGATTGAAGACACCAATCGACCAGGGAAATACTTCTGGGGGGAGGGGCGTTAGACAGAAGATAGGGAGTGCTGAGACTCCCGTTTTTCCTATCACTGTCCTCCTTAGCTGATCTTTTTCCGTGTCTCACTACCCTGTGAGCAGTCCAGCATGCTCTCAAACACACACACTTCTCTCCCTTTTCCTCACTACATGTACACGCATCTTACACACTACATAATCTTTTCAAAATTTAAAAGAAAAAAAATGGCATCAACTATAAGAACCTCGGAGTCCCCTGGCGAGGGGACCATAAATGTTATCACTTATGGCTCCCCCGCTGCCGATACCGGGAACGCAGACCCGAGCAACGGATCTGGATCTGTTACCTCCCATTCGAGATGTTCTGGGCCCCTGGCTGATTCACTTTTCATTAATTTCTGCAACATTCGTGGCTTTTTCTCAAATTTTCAATCTGTTGAACACCACCTCTCCTCTTCTAAACCTCATCTTCTTTTCCTTGGAGAAACTCAGGTGTCTGAGACGACTGATAGCAATCCCTTTTCTGTACCCTCTTACTTTCTCTATACTCAATTTTACTCCAAAGGTGGATGTTGCGTATATGTACGTAATGACCTAACTTGTTCTAGTATTCTCGAACTCGAATCTTCCGAATTCTATACCCTCCATACACGTCAATCTCAAACTAAATACACCTTCGCTGTCTACCTTTCTCCTAATTCTACTGACTATCCAAAATTCTTTGACTACCTCACTTCCAAAGTGGGATACATTCTATCTCGTATTCTCGTTCTCCCTTTGCTGAACTTTCCATTTTAGGAGATTTCAATGTTCACCACCACTTTTGGCTTGACTCCCATTTCACTAACATCCCCGGTGAACTAGCTTATAACTTTTCTATCCCAAATAACGTAGAGCAGACTGTACAGCACCCTACTCGTATCCCCAATCGTCTTGGAGATAGGCCCAACATTCTGGATTTATTTCTCACATCTCATTCTTCTTACTCAGTTCAAGTTTTTTCTCCGTTGGCCTCCACCAACTAAAATCTTATATCGGTTTCCTGTCCTATCATTCCAATTCGGCCTTTGGATCTTCCCAAGAGGAGGCACCTTTGGCATTTTGGCGCCGCTCATTGGGAGCCCCTTAGGCAGTACTACTCTGATTTCCCATGGAATTACTACTGCTTCCGGAACCGGAGCCCTTCCGAGTGTGCTGAGCGTATCACGGAGGTGATTCTCTCGGGCATGGAGGCACACCTTCCATATTCTATTCCTGCTACTAATGCAGAAAAAGCCTTGGTTTAACTTTACTTGTTCTAGTGCTATCCGCAACAGAGAGGAGTCTTTCAGAAGGTACCGTCGCCATTCAACTCCCGACTCTCATTCGGTTTCTATTTCTGCCTGGAATCGTGCAAAATCTGTTTTTCGACTCGTCAAAAATTTCTTCATCTGACAAAAATGTGAAAACCTATCCAATTCGAATTGTTCTTGCTCTTTCTGGCATCTAGCTAAGTATCTCTTCAACAATTTTACTTCCTCTTCTTTCTCTTTTTTCCATTCGATGGCTTAGTTGCCGTCTCTTTTCCTGCCAAAGCTGAACTCTTCTCTCAAACTTTCGTTTCCAACTCAACCATGGACAATTTCGGTGCTGTTCCTCCATCTCCTCCTCCTCCTCCCTCTGACCTTATTATGTCTGAAGTTAGAATCTCTTCCAAAGATGTTCTTTCTGCCCTATCTGGGCTCAACTCTAGGAAAGTACAGTCCTGATGATGTTCTTCCTGTTATTCCTAAGAACTGTGCTTCAGTACTGATACCCTGCCTTGGCAAACTCTTTCGTCTTCGCCTCTCATCTGGTACTTTTCCTTCATGTTGGAGGTTCGCTTTCATTCAGCCTGTCCCAAAGAAGGATGACCGCTCTCAACCCTCCAACTATCGTCCAGTTGCTTTGATTTCTTACCTTTCTAAAGTTTTTCAATCTATCCTTAATAGGAAGATTCTTCAGCACCTCTTTTCTCACAATCTTCTTTCAGATCGTTAATGTGGGTTCCGCAAGGGACGCTCTACTGACGATCTTCTTACATATCTCTCTGACTCTTGGTCATCCTCCTTTTGGGATTTCGGTGAAACTTTTGCTATTGCGTAGACATATCGAAAGCTTTTGATAGAGTCTGGCACAAATCTTGAATTTCGAAATTGCCCTCCTTCGATTTCTATCCTTCTATCTGGGCCTTCATCTCTAATTTCCTTTCTGGCCGATCTATAGCTACGGTTGTAAATGGCCATTGTTCTTCTCCTAAAGCTGTCAACAGTGGTGTTCCTCAGGGTTCTGTTCTGTCATCCACTTTTTTCCTTTTTTTATTAATGATCTTTTAATTCACACTTCCTGTTCTATTCACTCCTATACCAATGATTCCACTCTTCACTTCTCCAGCCTGTTTTCAAAGCGTCCCTCTCAACAGTCACTCCATGATTCGCGTATACGGCTATGCAGCACCTGACCTCTGATCTTTCTGCTATCTGTGATTGGGGCAAAGAAACCCTTGTGGCTTTCATTGCCTCAAAAACTCAGTTACTCCATCCCATCTGTCTACTCGTCACAATCTTCCACAGGACTATCCCCTTACCTTCAACAACACTCAATCCAATCCTTCCTCTTCTCTTAACATTCTTGGCGTTTCCTTTTCTCGTGATCTTTCCTCGAAAGATCACATATACTTTCTTTCCAAAATAGCTTCCAAGAGGTTAGGTGTGGTGTACCGTATTTACAGTCTTTCATCTACTCAACCTGTCAACTCCGGAATAATTTTCCTGAATCCATCTTTCCCCCTGTTTATGACCTCCAATTTTTCAAATGCAGAGTGTCTAGGCATCTCCAAAACTCTGGACCTTGATTTTAGCTCTTTTCTTTTTCTATTAGGAGGGGGGGGGGCACTTTTGCGGGCGTTCGCCCTTATGCCCTTCTTGCATAAAAAATATCATCGACACTTAACCCAAGAAGGCCGCACACAGCGACTAGTGTGGGATATGTGTAATCCCATAATGAAAATTACGACACTTATAGGTTGAATTAAACAATTTATTATTACTAAACAATAATAAAGATTAACTTGCGTAAAATAAAAGACATAATTTCCAGAAAAACAAATGTACTTTTATCGTAATAGGCCACGCTGGTTTTCTAAAGAGGATTGACAAAAGTAAGTAGACACCATGATGAATGTCCTCAAGAACAAATAGGAAAGTTCATCATTGGAATGCCAGAACGTGTGTCAGTTTTACATAATGCAAAGGAGAAAGCAGGACAATTCTAAATACAGTATAGTAATTCAATAAATCTGTTATTATTTACTGACTTTTTTTATCAAATCAAAACCTCTGCAAAAGCCAAAGATGTCTATTTACTTTTGTAAATCCACTGTAGAGTTAACAACGCTGATCTAACGGGAAAATATCATATGCACAACTACATGCAACCAAATTATTTCAACTGAATATAAAAACACATCAAATGACTGCTAATTAGATAAATGCTTTTAAGAGTAATTACCATTATCCTCGTTTCTCATATAACTTAGGGCGGTTGCTACAAACAAGTTCATTGTCATTGACCAAGCATTGCATTTATATTTATATTTCACTAACAAAGAATTATCATTTTCCCTGTGAAGTTATCAGCTAGACTATTTAACAGGATAGGCAGTGTTGCTGAATGCAACGCTATATAGTGTCAAGAGGGCCGGATTTCCGAATAGGCCAACTAGGTCATGGCTTAGGCTGGCAGCTCACGGTTTGGCGGCAAATTTGTCACTAAGTTTTTTTAATAAATATCAAGTTAGTAGAGCTTTTTATAAACGTTTTAATTCAATATACTTCTGTGCTAGTAAATCAAGTCTGTAATGTTGGTAAACTTACAGCATTAAAACCAAACACTCGATCTGTTCAGTTTATAATAAGGTAGAGTGTGGATTAGTGATGAAAACCGGTATTGAAAAACCGGTATTTATACCGGTATTTGACAAGAGACACGATACCGATATCGTGATTATCGATACCGGGTTTTCGGTATTGAAGAACTGCCTTCAACTCTCTTCAAGAGAGTGGGAAATTTCGGAAGATCTATATGATACACTTCGTCCTGTTGAAATAATTCTTAAAAGACTATGTTCAAAAGATGCATCTCTCTTGACGGCTGAAATCTCCATCATATTTATTTTAAAGAAACTTGTAGAGAAGAACACTCCAACAGTATTGGAGCTCAAAGACTGTCTCAGTAATTTCTATTCTTCAAGGAGACAAAGAGATATTGTGGGTTTAATTAAATATCTTCACAACCCTGAAGTTTTAAAAGTTCAAGAAGAGGAACTATTTTCTATTCCATCTAAACTAGTGCTCAAAAGAACTGCAGAAAGGATTTTTAAAAGGCTTTTTCCTAAGAATGATGAAAATTTAGTTGGTTTCGAGGAAGAAAGCGAAGACCAAGACTTACAAGCATCTAACTACTCAGAGAATGTTACTGAAGACAAGAATGAAGTAGATGATCCATTGATGTGCAAATACATGAAAGAAATAGAGAAATTAGAAAAGGTACCATTGAGAAGCAATGCAACTAACTTTGATCCTACTAATGAATTTAAGAGTTTCGAAGTTTCTTCACAAAGAAGTGAAAATTTAGAGAAGCTGTACAAGGCATTGATTTCCATTAAACCCACTAGTGTAGAATCAGAACGAGCTTTTTCTGCTGCTGGCTTATTTCTGACCAAGCTAAGATCAAATTTCTCTGAACAATCATTAGATAGTCTTTGTTTCCTCAAAACTTACTTCCAAAACCAAAGTAACAAATAAATATGCAAAATTAATAATAAACTTCTTTTTTTTAAATTGTTATTTTTCCCTTTTACCTTTGGTTATCTGATATACTTAATCATTATAAATAGTCCTTCCTTTTACCTGCCTTTCCCTAGGAGCTGCTGTCCAAACTTTTTTCAGTCAATGGTATTTTCCCTTTGGTGTCGGTGACAGAATTTGAAAAGTAACTTCAGTTTTTATTGTCGTTAATGTGGTGAGTACTACAGGTCCTGCAGGCTTGTGGGAGGGTTGGCACCTGGCAGGGTGACACCAAAAAAATCATTATAAATTATTCTCTGCATAAAACCGGTATCAACACCGGTATCAGTAAAATAATTGTTCAAATACCGATATTAAAAATTGTCGGTATTATTTCATCCATAATGTGGATATAGGTGGGGCGGCTCTGAAAACTTGGCCTAGCGGCGGCAGAGAGTGTAAATCCGGTTCTGTTTAATGTATTTTCATAAAACAACATAATAGGAGGCCTGGTCTCAAAGGAAATGACTATACAACATTTTGAACATAGATTATTTTGTAAAAAGGAATTAAGCATTACAATCCTAATTTGGCCTTACGCAATGTTATATATATATATATATATATATATATATATATATATATATATACACAGTGTATACCTTTCAACCTTTCGAATGTTCCGGGCGATGATTCCCATTTCCTTGACGCCCCCTCCTCTCGAGTTGGCCTGGTGAAGTAGAAAGTTGGTTTCTTGTGCTTTCCACCTCACATAGGCAGGTACGCCCGGCTAATCTGGGATTGTTCTGAGCTAGGCGTCTAATCTTCTTTTGAAGATATCCACCGCAACACCACTCGTGTTCCTTAGTTTCTTGGGCAGCCGATTAAACACTCTTGGTCCTCTCACAACAAAACTATTTTAGGTCTCGCCTTTAATTTGGAAACACGACACATTCTTCCTTTTCTACTTTCTACTGTTGTATCACTTGTGTGAGGGTTATAAAAGTTCAGAGTAAGATTAGGGGCTAGTTTCTCCATTATTTTCCAAGTGTAAATGATGGTGTACCTCTCTCTCTTCTTTTTCTAGTAAATATAAGTTTAATTCACATAACCTTTACCAATAATTTTGTTCTTTGCATCCATTGATCTTGGCTGTGGAGCTTCTCTGAATCCCTTCTAGCCGATTAATGTCTTCCTTTTTATATGGAGATGTTAGGACTGAGCAGTATTCCAACTGGGATATGATGAATGTTTTCAATAGAGGAATCATTTTATAATTACAGTATATATATACAGGGTGTCCCATAAGTCAGGTGTCATAGGAAAATTTATTTTAAATTAAATTTACAAAAGTAAAGTTTTGAGAACTAAGACAAATGTTCAAACTGATGTCTTGCTTTGGAACCTTATTTTATTGCAGGTAGAATAACACGCATTGGCTAATGTGGAAGTGAGTTACACTCCTGAGGAAAAGGAGAATGAACAACGCGGACGGAAGCAAAACTAAGGTTAACCAAGATATATATATATATATATATATATATATATATATATATATATATATCATGCAAATCCACAAGGAAATAGCAAAAGTGATTCCAAGTGCAAGTCCTTTCGTGTATTCAACATTACACATCGTCAGGGAATGAAGGGGAAAAGATTTCTCTGTACAGTGTAAACGAAATAATTAGGAGGGATAAGAAAAAAAATGCCTTTAATTAGTGCTTATTAATATTTTGCTAATCCTTTCAACTATTTTGTTTATGGTATATATATATATATATATATATATATATATATATATATTTTGGGGTTCTTGCCTTTTCCCTTCCCTTCATTCCCTGACGAGATGTACTGTTGAATACGCGAAAGATTTTATAACCTCTTTTTATTTTTCCTTGTGAATGTGCATCATTTATTTATTTCACGCGTTTAATTGTGAAATTCATCCACCCCCCCTATATATATATATATATATATATTTTTTTTTTCCAGTTATTAAATTACTATAAAAATTATACCGGTACCTCACCACGCGTATAGTTACATATGATATCATTTCATGATTCATAAGTGTTATGTTGAGATCTAAGCCATTATTTGGAATATTCTCACCAATTTGCACAATCTTTTAAGATTGGTGACGCACTTTGCATTTATCTTCAGAAGCTTTTTTTATACACCAAGATTTTTAATTTAAAAATTGGGAAGGAGTTTTGCGATGTTGTTTTGTGGGTATTGAAACGAGACTGTGGTATTTTAATGTGGTTGTGTACTTTTTGTATTTCCCCATTGTAATATCTATGTGACGATTAACCTAACTTATCTATGATAACTGTTATCTAGTTATGTTCACTACACTGTAATGCTTCCTAAGCACCCGTAACCCACTATTCATCCAAGCACCATGAATAGATGACACACAGATCGCTGTGTTTTGAATGCCAATATGTCTCTTACGCAATACCAAAGATACAAAAGATTTGCTTGCAGATAAACCGGATAACACCACGTGACCTCGGCACCAAATGATGATTTCCACGTTTTTAAAGTCATTCAAAAGGGAATGACTGTCCTTTCGTTGTTAAAAAAGAAGGTTAATTATCCACTTTACATTTTCATGACATCGAAACAGTTGAAAACAATTGAAGTTCAGCTATTTTCGTTTGGGTTTTATGTTCTTTGGTCGGTCAGTCTCTCTCTCTCTCTCTCTCTCTCTCTCTCTCTCTCTCTCTCTCTCTCTCTCTCACCCCCTCTCTCTCTCTCTCTAAACATACATTAACATTGTTATTATGGTGCTTCTGTTGAAATTATATTTTTGGCCTTTAAGAAATGGAAATGTCAATAATGTTTTAGATTTCCTTTTTAGATAAGTTAGAAGACGTGAAAAATATTTATTCATTTTTGTCTTGCTTTAAACAATGGATTTTACTCGGTTTTATTTCTCATTTTATTTTTGTAAACACACACACACACACACACACACAGAGAGAGAGAGAGAGAGAGGAGAGAGAGAGAGAGAGAGAGAGAATACGTATGGTGTATGTTTACAACCTGCTGATTTTCACTACAGATTGGACTTCACTGTTAGGTAGCCTTTTCCAGTCTGTGCACATTGGGGGCGTGATGCAAGGGAAGAATCTTGGTTTCATTTTGAGAAACCCCAAAAGGAGGGAATGCACGAAAATGGACCTGCGACGCAAGCCCACTTCGGCGATCAGACACTTTCAAAATACTTCATAAAATGACACTGACGTTTGGAAACGAAGGTTTATATCGCGTCTCCGAGCAGTATTTTCCTTTCGTTTGACCAATGATTTCAGCTCATTTTTAAAACCTTACTTTATATTCATTACGTAAATATGAATTCTTGATCTCACATTCAAGCAGAATTTTGACTGTTTCGATCAAAACCGAATTTTTTTTCTTTCCTGAATGGAAGAGTTGCTGAAGTCTCCATTTTAATGACCTTTTATACTATAATACCTCACACTTACAAAACTTTTCCAGCCAACTGCTTCTGTAGCGTGGGAAAAGTGTTTTTATGAGTTTATATGAATCGACTATCCCATCAAAAGACCTTTGATGGCCCGTCAATGTGATTTATATCGGAAGAAGACACCTTAATCGGAGTTATGGCCATCATAGCTGGAAAGTGCTGATAAGGTGAGTGGCCTCAAATACTCACTGTTGATTCCTCACTTACGCCTTTCATTATTCATGAATAATTTCGAATGAAATTCTTATTAAGTGACACTTTAAGGGGCGGGGGATCGAATGTAACATCGGTTACCAAAGTCGGACATAACGTTTGGGCATATAAGACATAGCTGTGGACCAGTGGATCCCGACTTTGCAACCGATGGTCCATAATTAATATTGACCTATGGAAATTTGTAGAAGTTCTTGGAAGTTCGTAAATAACCATTATGTTCAGTATATATATATATATATATATATATATATATATATATATATATATATATATATATATATATATATATATACATTTAAACTGCAAACACGCAGTATAATTAACGTGTAATGGTGTAATGGTTATCATATCTGACCGGCAATCGGAAGATCCCGGGTTCGATTCCCGGGTGGTTACCTCATTTTTTCATTTGTTTCGTTCTCTCTCTTTCATCTTGCGCGGAATATTCTCCTATACAAGCGTCGTTCTTTACATATACATATATATATATATATATATATATACACACACACACACACCTTTCAAATGTTCCGCGCGATGATTCCTCATTTCACGAAGGTCAAGTTGTCGCCCCTCCTCTCGAGTCGGCCTGGTGAAGTAGTGAGTTGGTTTCCTGTACTCTCCACCTCACATAGCCAGGTACGCCCGGCTCATCGGGGATTGTTCTGAGCCAGGCGTCTAATCTTCTTTTGAAGATGTCCACTGCAACACCATTCGTGTTCCTTAGGTCTTCGGGCAGCTGATTAAACAGTTTTGGTTCTCTCACAACAAAACTATTTTCTTTCAGGGTTAAGGATGTTCCCTGTCTCTTCTTTAATTTGGGAACACGACACAGTCTTCCTTTTCTATCTTCCACTGTTGTTTGGGGAGTTACAGGGTTCAGAGTAAGATTACAGTAGGGACTAGTTTCTCCAGTATTTTCCAAGTGTAAATAATGGTGGATCTCTCTCTCCTACTTTCCAGTGAATATAGGTTTAATTCGCGTAACCTTTCCCAGTAATTTAGTTCTTTGCACCCCTTGATCTTGGCTGTGAAGCTTCTCTGAATCCCTTCTAGTTGTCTAATGTCTTCTTTTTTATATGGGCTCGTTAGGACCGAGCACTATTCCAATTTGGGTGTGATCAGTGTTTTCAGTAGAGGAATCATTATATTCCTATCCCTTCGTTTATATATATAGTCTCTCTCTCTCTCTCTCTCTCTCTCTCTCTCTCTCTCTCTCTCTCTCTCTCTCTCTCTCTCTCTCTCTCTATATATATATATATATATATATATATATATATATAAGCATGACCAAAGCAGAACATTGTATTGAACTATGTTCATAGGAAGAATAGACCAAAGACCTAAAGACAATCAAGTTGAGAGAAACCTTTTTTAAAACTTTTAAATGAAAATAGGAAATGAAATAATTGAACCATGCAGGTATGAAATAAAAAGGAAGTTAATTAAAAGCCCTAAAAGAGAAATTAGGCACTATAAATGTAACAGTGCCTGAGGTGGCACTAATGGAAAACAAGGTTATCTCAAATATTTTGGATGATTAATTAATTATTTATAGCCCGTGAGCCAGATAGGAAGAAACCCCCCTTTTTCCTCCTCCCACAGGGAATTTACGCTACACTGATTTTTAAGAAGCTTTAAATATACCAGAGCTTTCCAATCTTTTGACGTTGGCGAAACACTAATTAATTTTTGTTATCAAATATCAAATATCAGATAAGTTTTCAGTAGGTGGTTTATCTTGTAGCCGATTTTGTTGATACAAAAATCAAAATTTTCAAAATACAAAAAAATTGAAAATAATTAACTAAATTTGGCGACACACCTGGGAGGTATTGGCGACACACTAATGTGTCGCGACACAGTTTGGAAAGCTCTGAAATATACAAATGTAAAATTCAGTTGTTTGCCACCTGGAAATTGCTGCTTTCATATAATTTTCTGTAACAAAATAATGAGTGTCGTTAATAATGTCGTTTGTATGGTAAACCATCATACATAGGTGTCAACAAATTGCGCCATGACTTGACCAGACAGAAATTCCACATAGGATCTGGTCTACCACTTTTCAGCTATGATAGAATTGACTTTAGTCTCTCGATACCATGCCGACTGTCACTAACGATGCACGTTCTGAGGGTCAACTACCAAACTGATGTATGGAAAAACGCACATCTTGTATATCCAGACATCCCCACCCCAGTTGGCTTGGGTGGAAGGTCGACGAGAATGGAGATCTTGAGTATGACAGGAATGAAGGTAACATCCTGCCACAAGAGTTCGTTGACATTCTGTATGAGACTACCTTCGGCACTGACTCTGACGATAATGAGGAAAATGTAAAGTGACCAGCTTAGCGGACGCTATCTACGACAACGACGATGATGATGATGATGATGATGATGATGATGACCTACAGATCTACAGAAGCTAAGGCTAACAAAGACCCTAAGATCCACTCTAAGGTTAGCCCGAAAGAAAGGAAAGAGTAGGGGGTTAAGAGAAGAGAAGAGAATAAAGGGTTAAGTAAAGAGGAACACCTATCACTCGTGGGTTAACATTTATTCAGAAAAAGAGAAAAAAAGACTCATCATCATCATCCGCCGGCCACTGCCGACAAGTCAGAAAAATAGTCGGAGAGAATAGGAAAGCGGTGAAAGATGAAAAGAAGTAAAATAAGAACGCTTACAAACCATGCAAACACAGTCTTAACTCACTGTCATACCATGCAAACTACAAACATGCAAGAAAAGAGAGTTACAGACATGCAAAGTAAGGAGATAAGAAAAAAAAGTAGGTAAAGTTAAACAAAAAGTGGGTTAGTTTACGATACGAGCTACATCTACGTTCGTGTTAGTCTAATTTTTTAATTTTTTATTTTTTTTATTGCTGGCATCACACGCTGGCATGTCACAAGCTGGCATTCATCGACAACAGACGATGATGATGATGATGATGATGACAACTCAACTGTACTTGCCAAATGACTGGAGAACGTTGCCACCAGTACTGCTGAAGGAAACTGAGCCTGTTGTAAATATTATTTAATGAAATTAATATTAAACTATGTACACAGTAGAAAAAAAGGCTTTAAGGATTTTATACATACAAGTAATTTGTTAATAATAAATAAATTTCATTGATATCACTGCAGTGGATGCGATACTTTTCAAAGCAACAAGACAAGGCCAGGAATGACCCGAGGCTAGAACAGGAAGGCCCTACGCCCTAGCCCCACTCATATCCATGTCAGTA
This sequence comes from Bathynomus jamesi, assembly GCA_023014485.1. Lineage (NCBI taxonomy): Eukaryota > Metazoa > Arthropoda > Malacostraca > Isopoda > Cirolanidae > Bathynomus > Bathynomus jamesi. The sequence goes on along the minus strand of JAJOZX010005020.1, from coordinate 260,421 downwards.
AGGATGGAATATAGAGCAATGAAGAAAACGTGTATCTTCTATCGTGGGCTATTTCTTATAATAATTGTGAAAAAATTTTGTGTTTATTTCAAGAAAAATATAATAAACCACCACCAAATGCAACCACTCTTCGATACTGGAAACTCAAACTTTTGGAAACACAGAACCTGGTAAAAGATCGTCCAAGAAGCGGAAGGCCAGTAACGGCGACAGGAAACAACAACAAAGAAAATGTCCTGGTCAGTTTACAAGTCGATCCAACAACTTCAACGAGAAAAGTCGCACAGGAATCGGGTATTTCCAAATTTTCAGTAGCAAAAACGATGATTCTGATAGACGGCTGCAGTTTGCTGAAATATTGAGACAAAAGTGCAACAGTGATCCAGATTTCCTTGGAAAGATCAAATTTTCAGATGAATGTGTCTTCGGTTTAACGAGTAAAGGGAACATACACAACGTTCACTACTGGGCGAAAAAAAAATCCAAAAATACGATTGGTTAAACCCGTTAAAACGGCTACACTAACAGTTTGGGCATGCATTGGAGCGCCGCCACATTACTCTGCAGCTGCCCGTGAGATTCTGGATACGAACTTTGAAGGAAAATGGGATGGGCGGCGAGGTCCCATCGAGTGGACAACCAGATCACCTGATTTAACCGCATGTGATTTCTGGCTTTGGGCTTATTTGCGTGACAAACTCTATACTCCTGATTTCATCTATCCAAATGTGAATGCTCTTGGCCGCAGAATAGATGAAGAACTGAAAAGGATCCCACTCGATATGTTCAGAAGAACAATGAAGAGTTTTACAGAGAGAATCCACAAATGTATCATAGCGGATGGAGAACTCTTTGAAGATTAAATTACAATTTAACCAAATATTTGTATGAATAAAATTCTTATAGACCTTGTACATGCGTTTTTCTATAATTTTTACTGATTAATATATACATAGGCCAATTATATTTAATTTTATATTAAACATAAACATTATATTGTCTTTATATTATATAAGCCAATTATGAGATCATGACGTCACGGAACAACACATTTACACATACTGTGAAAACATATTTATATCTCTATCTATTTTCCAATTTATACCAAACTTCATATAATTTGGTTGTCTATAAAGGTATTATTGGGAAATATTTACCCCTACTCCAATGTTCAGTTTTCAGCTTATTGGACAGTGAACGTACAGTGAATGGTCTTACTTCCAGAAATTCGTTGTAGAACAGGGAGCAATTGCCAAGTGACAAACAACTAGATTTCAAATTGCTTTGACATAAAAGGTCATCAAAAAATATTGTCTTGAAAATTACCTAAGGAAAAGATGGGGGATTATACCTGGCCTTCTGGGAAGGGGATTGAGGGGAGGGATAGAAATGAAAATTAAAAAAAAAAAGTTCGAAATAAAAATTTTAAAATATAAAATTAAATCCCCGTTTTCGTACATTTAAATTTTTAAAATTTTAATTAAATTGTCAAGATTTTAAATCTTAAAATTTGTAACTTTTAAAAGTACGGTTTGGAAATTATATATAATATATATTAGGGTGACACTTATTTTCGAAAGTTTGAATTTTTATCGGGACGGGCGCGTTTCTGGTTCCATTTTGTCAAAACATATCGTGTGTAAACTATTTTTGAAATAAAACAATATTTAGAACTGCCTCAATACGGTCAAAGTTTGTATATTTTCTCGAAAAGTAGAAATTTTAGATCATGATGTTCTATGCCTCTAGCAAATAAAATATCACTTCTAGTTTGTTCAAGCTACTAATCTTGACCTAAAACATATAACTGGACTTCATACTTTCAACTCTAGGTCCCCCTCAACTCGAGTATTAGCCCCTCAAGGGGGGGGGGGTATCATGGGCGCCCATCTCCCTCTCATTGTTGCCTACTTTGCAGAGGTCACGGTGGACTTGCGGGCGGTTGGGAAGTCACAGCGGTGCTTCTCGACCACTTGTAAGAGGAACTGCCTTTGGTCTTCACTCTTGGTAAGGGCCAGGTTGAAAGACTGCATCAACGCCACCCCGCGCTCCGCGAAGTCATTGACAACTTGAAGGGCCTGGACTCGGCGGGATGCGGCGATGAAGGCTGGATCCGTCCGCCACTCCTCCGGAGTGAACTTGGCCAATGTATTGTTGGCGATTGAGGCGGTGGACAGGTCCACATTGATACGCCGCGGGGGATCCTCCGATCCTTCCTCTTCTTCCATCGCTTTAATCATCTCCCACTTTGTCGCCAAGTCGATACCCTCGTCGAAGATGGCCAGGGTGACGAGGCGCTCGCTCAAGTACCATAGGTGCCTGGCGAAGACTGTCGCCGTCGCCTTGGCCACCGCTGAGTCCGGATAATAGACGGCCTTGAGCAGCGCGAGGTCCGCGGCTGGGGCCGTTGCCGGGAGCGGCGCTTTGTACCAGGCCGTCACGTAGATGGACACGGCGAAGATGGTGAATCGCCGGATTCCAGCCGCTTCGCCTGACGACATCTGAAACTGTTCCCGGAACAGGAACAGTTTGATGGCATAGATGACTTTTGCCATCCAGCGCGCGCGATGGAAGGCGCCGGGACGAGCGAACCGGGCACCCCGCTTGTTCGGACCGCCCAGCACAATTACAGAGAGCTCCAGAAGTTCCCTGTAGTCATCACGTGGATGTTGACCGTCGAGGAGGCGGCTGAATTCGATCAGCAGGTCGTCGCGGGCGTCCTTCAGGTGCTGCGGCATGGTTCCATCCTCGAAGGGCTTCGCTTTGGTTTGATCGATGAAGTCCCTGGGCGGCGAATCGTTTGAACAGGAGGATGTCAGGACCAGTAGAGGGACCGAGGCACGCCGTGAATGCCTTCTCGCACACCAGTTCGTGGATGTGGTGGCGGCAAGCCAAATGAAGCACTGTCTTCTCGAGTTTCTGCTCAATGATATAGCAAGCTCCTCCTGAGAGTCCTGTGTTTGAGGCGGTGGTGTCAAAAGAGAGGGCACAGATCCGTCCCTTGATGTCCCAATCCTCGAGGGCAGAGAGGACGGCTTCCGCCATGGCGCGGCCGGTGCCGTCGGGGAGGCTGGGCACAGCCAGAAGCTTGTCGACGTTCTCCCCAGACACCAGAACTGGAAGGCGATCTTCAGCAGGGCCTCCGTCAGCCGCTGGTACGATTTTCCCGTCCCAGTGAACGGTCAGCGGCACAGTAGGATGGAAGGCTGCCTTCATTTCCGCTGCTGCCATAGCACGGAACTTTGCTCGGTCGCGGCGGGAGGATTCGCGGTTCAAGACCAGCTCCTCAGGGTCGTGGCCCAAGCTCCTCGCAGCCGCCGACAGCAAAAAAACACCTTCTCGGTCGGTAAGTTTCGTCCGATCCATCGCTGCGGAGAGATCAGGGGTGATCATCTTTTTCGACGCGCGGAATCGCTTGGGTGGTAAAGGGGTCGTAGATGCTTCTGCATTCGACGTGGACGGGCCCGGGAGAGAGAGCTCTTCCTCTTCTTCTCGGCGACGACGCCGTGTCGGTGACCGAGTCGGGCTGCTTGCACCTGAGCTGGAGCTCGATGCCAGTTCGACGAGTTCTTCTCGGCTCTCTCTGTTCGCCCTTTCATCATCTTGCCGGCGGCTCCTTTCCGCTTCCTGTCTCCTCGCACGCTCCTCCTCAGTGTGCAGCGTCATGTCACGTGTGGAGGAGATGCGGCCGCGCCGCACCTCGGCCCTTTATCCCGTCAGGAACTCCCTGTCCTCTTCGATTGTGATCATCGACATCGCCTGTTCGTGTGCGATGTCGAAGAGGCGGTCAAGGGATGAGAGGAACTCGGCCTCGTTCCTGATTTGGGTCACAGTGCGCCGTTTCGAGTTCTTGTTCAGAGCCCGCCACTTCTCGTACATTCGGAGAACCTTGTCCCTTGCGCGTTGGTCTTTCTGCGTAGGAATACGGGACCGCTCCCAGAATTCCTTGACTGCGGTCACTGTCTCAGCGGCTGCTTCCTTGATCGGCTTCTTGACGTCAAGGTGAAGGTGGAAAAAGTACTGAAGCGCCTGCTTTCCCGTAGGCAGCATGCTTCCTGTGATGCTGTGGTCCACGGTCCCCAGGAGATAGACTGCTGTTTTAGATCTTGTTGCCGAAGCCATCACGTCGTTTCAGAACTCACTGAAAAAGAGAATGAAACACTGTTAGTGTTGGCAAAACTCGTCCCAACCCATTTTCTACTTAGAATAACATGTTCTTTCGCCTGTATCAATATTTGGATAAACTCGTGTTACACCCTGTATAATACCTCATTTTAGTCTTCTGTACACCAGTGCGGAAGACTAAACCAACGACTCTGACCGTCCGTCTGTCTGTCTGTTATCATTTTTCAACTCAGAAACTACAGCAGCTATCGAAACGAAAACTGACATGATAACAGAACGCCATGAGTACTTTTCGACAAAAAGTATAAACTTTGACCTCGTTGAGGCAGTTCTAATTATTATTTTATTTCAAAAATATTTTACACACAATGTTTTTAGACGGAATGACACCAGAAATGCGCCCGTCCTGATAGAAATTCCCAAAAAATGAAAAACACCCCAAATAAGTGGCACCCTATATATATATATATTCCTTTCGTCAAGCTCATTTTTACACATATATACTCGTGTGTGTAGTGGTGTAGTGGTTACCGTCGCTGACTACGAATCCATCGGCCCCGGGATCGAGACCCGATGACGGCAGCCGGCGCGAAACAAAACCCAGCTGTTCATCCTTCCACACAATAGATAAATGGGTACCCTAGGTGGCCTAGTGGTTAAGACGCTGGGCTGCTGGTGGGGTGTGGTTCGGATTTCACGTTAAACTGTAGGTCTAAGGTGGAGTGAAAAGCTTGACCTTCGTCAGAATGAACAATTCGGGCGGAAGCTAACCAGAGGTTAACCAAAGGTTATATATATATATAATTTATAAACTAATATTACAATATAATTTCTGCTATGTCATACTAATATAGTGAGCAATAATTATCAATTGGTCTGTTTATTTTATCTAATTTGGTCCTTAAGTTTTAGGCTTTACTGGGCTCTCGGGTCAATTAAAGATTAAAATAGATTATATAAATCATGATTAAAATACGAGTATGATTAAATAAATACATAAATTCATGAATAAGAAGTATTAATTAATTTGGAATACACAAACAAACCAGTAGTTGAAAATACAGTATACCAGATGCCCCCCCCCCCAGTATGTCCCTATTTCCAAATGAATGTTCTAAGGTTAAAAAGGAAAGAATCTAGACACAAAGACAAAGGCAATAAGTACATAAAGCATAAGAGTTTATTGACCTTAATTGAGCAACATGCTCAGTGTAGTCGCCATTTCTTTCTAACACAATATTCAATCTTACACAAATGTTTGACATAATTTTTGGAAGTAGCTTAGCTGGGATGTTGTTGATTACCTGATAGACTTTGATCTTTAGGTCTTTAGGTCTTTGGTAGAATAGATCTTACAATTAGTTGTAGTAGGTACAAATCTTGTATCATCTGGCGATATGAATTTTGCGCTACCGTTACTGTTTTTCCCAGTTTCATTCTCAAAGAAGTTGGGACTTACTACAATACTACACCATACCACCCAACAGTGACCCAAATGTTGAGTTTAGCAACTATTAGCTCTTCTGGAGTGCCAGCAACTTCCCCAGTAACGAAAGTTTTGCTTATTAATCTCCCAAGACAGATGAACATGACACTCGTCAGTGAAGTGGATGCGTTTCATAAACCCAGGATCTTCTTCTAGCTTTGCTAACATTCATGTTACGAACTCCATTCGTTTTTGTTTTTTAACATTCAGTGAAGCTCGTGAATGAATTTTGTAGGGAAAATTTTTAATTTGATACGAAGTATACGATGCACAGATGTACGTGAAATACTTACACTTCCAATGACAAACGTCGAATTGAATTTTGCAGACTGCGCGCAATAATTTCATGAACAATATTTACGTGTTGCACAGTTTTTCTGGATCGTCGCCTACCACTATTACCCCATGTTGATTGCTTACATTTCCTTTTGTTTTAAATGTTCTAACAATTCGTGATATTGTCTTTCTATCGGGTGGATCTCTACATCCATATTCTCTGCAAAGGTTCCTCTGCAGTTGCATCACAGAATTTGTCACATGAAACTACTCAACGATCTTGATTTTCTGTTTCAGCTGTAAACGCGGCATCACTGTTTGAGGGTTCAGGGTTCCATGTAGAGTAAGGTCCTTAAGTAGACTTAGTGAAGACTTAGCTTTCTTAAAGAGCCTAGTAAGGCCTTTTATGGCCTTAATAGGCTATAGCTTTGGTGGTGGTATAGTCTTTTCCTAATTTCGTAGGAATTAAGAAATTAAGGAAAGTTATTGCTTTAAGTATGAAAGGGTTAACCTTTTACCGCCGGAAATTTTTGTAGGTTGTTATGAATGCGTGTATTTGAAACGTTACCCATTCGACCCTCTCGTTGGTAAAGGGTAAAAGGACGGTTTTAAAATACAATATTTATTAGTTATTAAATAATGACAGATTAGAAATATATAGGTATATGTGCAGTATAAACTTCCATCTTTTATCTTCCTAAAGAAGAAACCCAATAAGGCAATAATAAAATATACATCCATTATAAAATAACGGGCGGATCAATGAAAGAAAGCCACCCCCAAACGGGTCGGGGTTGGCTTTCTTTCACTGACACAATTAGGGGGTGGCTTTCTTTCAATGATCTGTAAGTTATTTAGGTAGGTAGGTTATTTAGGTTAGGTTAGGTTAAGTTGTGATATTTTAGTTAGTTTAAATGAAAATATCATGACAACCTAACCAATCATGAAGGACATACAGTAATAAATTATAACCATTTCCTCATGAAGGTGTTTTGGACGTTTTCCAGTTTATGTACCGTTTTCTACAGTACATTACATACAGCATAGTAAACATTTTTAGATTGAAATTATTTATTCAAGGACCATTCGGAAATGGTTAGGTTAGGTTAGGTTAGGTTATCAAGAACTCATTTTTGATCACTCATTTTTGATCTGAAAAGAAGCAAAAATAAATTATATGAAAAACGGTACACAAACTGGAAAAGGTCCGGTGTTTTTACTTACATTCTTTACTTTAGTGATTTTGGGGGGTGGCATTGTTTACTTGATAATTTTGTAGGGTGACATTGTTTACTAGAAACTTTTTGGGGGTGGCTTTCTTTCATTGATCCTAACGGTCAAATAAAATTAGGGGCATTTTGTTGGGACAGTGTATATACAGTATCATATTAAATTTTATAGGTATGATACAAATTCAGCCATATTATATATATATATATATATATATATATATATATATATATAAAACCTTCGTTAACCTTGGTTTTGCTTCCGCCCCAATTGTTCATTCTGACGAAGGTCAAGCTTGTTACTCCACCTTAGACCTGCGGCTTAACGTGGAATCCGAACCTACCACGGGTAGTCAGAAATTAAAAGACCTCGCCCGGATTTGATCTCACGACCTCCCGATCAGTAACCGAGCCTTTTAACCACAAGGCTACCCAAGGTACCCATTTATCTAGCAACCAATTTTTATTGTATGGAAGAATGAACAGCTGGGTTTGCTGCGCGCTGCCTGTCGTCACCGGGAATCGAACCCGGGGCCGGTGAATTTGTCGTCAGTGATGCTAACTACACACACACACACATTTTATATATATATATATACACACACACACACACACATGTGCGTGTAGTTACGATAGAAGCGTTCTTCGGGAATCTTATCCTCAACATGAATATAAAGACAAAGAGACACGACTCTCAACATTTATTGACCAAACGTTTCGGTCCACTCAGGGACCATCTTCAGTGACTAAATGAAAGCCTCAGAATTAGTGAAAAAAAAAAAACAATAATATAACTAAAGAAACAAAAGTAAAAAAATTTATTTACAGAAAATAATGTAAGAAAATTGTAAGATAAATATACATAGTTATAAAACCTAAGCAAAATAGTTTAAAAAAAATAGCTTAAGAAAATGTTTTCTGGATTACGAGACAATAAAACGATAAAAGTCAAACCCATTAAAAATAAAACACCATAATAAGTTAAAATTTAAAAGACCTAATCTGGAGGGTAGAAGTTGCAAATGACAACTAGAGAAAAAAAAGGAAAGGAGTAAGAACCTTAATTAGTGCGTTAGTCGCGTTGAAAAAGGTGTTGGTTGGTTGGTTATTATGAAGTATGTAATTTTATCGAGGAAAGGCTGTTATTTAATTCTGGATTTAATTTCCTGATAAATTCTTTGTTTGGCTCCACTAATGACATTTTTGGATTAAGCAAACAATTATTTCAAAACTTTTAAAGTTATCAATCCAGGATACTATTTTCTTTTTTAATAAAGAACTTTTCCACCAGCACGAGGGAATAGCAGTGGGTTCTCCCCTTGGTCCGTCTTTTGCTAATAGTCTTCTTTGCTTTCTCGAGGAAAAGTGGCTGAGGGGTTGTCCGCCTGACTTTAAACTTCTGTGGCGGATCCAGGGGGTGGTTCGGGGGGTTCGATCGCACCCCCCTAAACCAGAACCACTCTAGACCAGAAAGCCCCGCTCTCAAAGCTAACCGACTGAACATACAAGTTATTTTACAAACATCACTAAAAGCATGTAATATACCCTTTTGTTTCATTTGTTTCAGATCGTTAGTCGACCCTGTGTCTTACTTTAATACTCAAAAGTCTAAAAAGCAATATTCATTCAAAGTATTTATTCAATAGAATTTTCGGTTTACAATGTCAAGAAGAATTAAACAGTAACCAAGAATTGACCGAGTTTTTGGTCCATCAAGTTTGGTCCATCCCACGTCAGTGGCAAGGTTAGTAACTGTATTATAAACTAAAACAATGACTTTAAAAACTACTTACAGTTACTGATCGATTGCTCATATTAAATTCATTGTCTCTCGTCTTGACAGTGATGAAGAAGGACAATCTACCCCGACTGCAAAGCGGATTCGCAGCAGCGCCAGGGATACCGGTAGGAACACGTGTTGTACAACAAACTGACATTTTCTTTTTATTGAAGGTAACCCTGCTTGCCATGTATCGGTACATGATATTGACGTTGGTGCCCTGTTGCATCAGAAAATTCCTGTTAGATCTCTGCAATAAGCTGAAAAGTTCAATGTCATAACTAACCATTTTCAAGCAGGAAAGGATTATTCTTTCCCCAAAGTGTTTATGAATGGTTGTAATCGGTCTTTTCAGAGCTCTTGGCAGCAACGCTATCCTTGGCTGGTGCACAGCAAGGAATGCGATGGTGGTTTCTGTCTCCCATGCATTCTATTTGCTACAAGAGAAAACCTTGATGCTCTCGTGAACGGTCCATTTACACGGTGGACAAAAGTAAGTACGGTGTGCGGTCAACACGAGAACGCCCTTTACCCTTATGACAATTTCCTCGCCACAAGTCAAAATCCTGAAAAAAGTATCCAGGTGCAAATTGAAAGTCAACGTACTTACATAATGCACAAAAACAGAGAAGTTATCAAAAGTTATCAAATTGCTTAAAAACGCGTTTCTGAGAGCCTTAATTTTCAAAATTTTCCGGGGAGCATGCCTCCGGACCCCCCTAGAAGACTTCGGCGCTCGTATGGAACCTCTCTCTAGCAAATCCTGGATCCGCCCCAGTTAAATCTATTTTATTTAAACGTTATGTATACGATTGTTTTGTCATTTTTAAACATAAAGACCATGCCCCTTTGTTTTCAAATTACATTAATACTAAGCATCCAAATATTAAATTCTCTATGGAAGTAGAAGAACAGTAAAATTTCGTTTCTTGATGTTACCGTAAATAAAGATAGTACAGGCTTCTCAACACAAGTATAGAGAAAACCAACTACCACCCAACTCGTACTCTTTTTCAGTAATATCCCACTTAGTTTTAAACTAGCTAGTATTAAAAGTCGTATTTTTAGAGCCTATTACCTCTGTTCAAGTTGGTCTTCATTTAACTTAGAAATTCAGTACCTTAAGGGATTTTTTAACTATAATTTTTATTGCACTTCAAATACTGAGACTGATTTCAAAATTTTTAAATAACCTATATTCGCCAAAAATAATTTAGTCCACGGTTTCGAAACAGGTTTATCTTAAGCTTTTTTTTTTAGACCAACTAACTTTTCAACTTAATAAAGATGTCCACTCTATTTTGGACAGACACTTCCCTCAATGGACTTCATAATTATCAATTCTAATACTAATTCTCTGCAATCTTTTTTCCGCCATAAAGATCACCTTCCCGTGCTTTTGAGATCCTTTGTTATTTATCTATATACATGTGCGACCTGCCAAAGTCGCTATGTAGGGCAGACTGCCCTGCAGTTAAAACTTAGGGCCCTCTTTCCACTCCTAAATCCTCTGCTATTCGGCATCATTCAGAGACCCATGACCAGTGACCACCCGTGCCACTAGGACTCCTTTACGATTTTGTCGTCTGCTTCTAATTCGCTTGATCTCAAAATTTTAGAAACCCTCTTTATCAGGAAATTAAATCCAGAATTAAATGACAGCCTTTCCTCGATAAAATTACATACTTCATAATAACCAACCAACCAACACCTTTTTTAACACAACTGACGCACTAATTTAGGTTCTTACTCCTTTCCCTTCCCTCCAGTTGTCATTTGGTTTTTGAGTTGTCAATCGTGCTGATAGGACGTGTTTCAATGATTTTGGTAATTTCTAAGCCGAGCTTTTACCCCAGTTTGTGTTTGTGTAGATTTCCTTAATCGTCTTATTTCGATTGTGTGCTGAATTAGCTGAATCCCTATTAGGCCTTTTCCTTTCCTTTTTTCTTGTTTTTTACCTCTCTGATGCTACAGGACTTTCTCCTCTATTGATCTGATCATTTGTAGTCAAGAACTGGCCCGCCAGTTCCAGTGGTCCATATCCTCTGACCTTTGTGATAGTGACCATTTCCCTATCTTTCTGCAGTCTACATCTTCCCTTCCTCCCATTCAACGACGTTTCCGCTTCAATCTGAAAAAAGCTGACTGGAGTGCTTATGCCCGTTTAGCCAACTTGCCTCCTCCCTCTCATGATGCCGATCTGGATTGTACAGCCATTTCTACCTCCATACTCACAACCGCCTCTGCCTCTGTTCCATTGAAGTCAACCACCGTTAATCCTAAGTATAATGCAACATGGTGCACTGTTGAATGTGAAGCTGCTGTTTTGTCACATAAGAGGGCCCTCCGTAGCTTTCGAAAGAACCCAATTCTACGTCTATTTATCAACTACAAACATGCTCGAGCACTTGCTTGGCGCACTGTAAAATTAGCAAAGAGAACCTCTTGGAGGAACTATGTTAACAACATCTCCTTTGGTGCACCCTCATCTGCAGCCTGGAGAAAAATCCGGGCCTTTCAAGGCTCCTCCTCTATGCTGCCACGTAAGGTCTTAGTTAAAGATGGCATTCTATACTCTGACCCGGCAGTGGCCTGCAACATGCTCATCTTGCACTTTGCTACTGTCAACAACATTCGAAACTACACTGAACCCTTTGTTTATAGAATGGCCGAAGCTGAGCTCTCGCATATATCTTTTCACTCTGATAATGGGAAAGTTTATAACACTCTCTTCACTCTGCCTGAGTTGTTCGACTCTCTACACCAGGGGTGGGGAAACTTTTCAGTACCAAGGGCGAAAATCGATAACATAAACACCTCCGCGGGCGTCTGGCAAATTTTAAGCTTATATACAGCGTGTCCCAAAGAAATGTGTACCCACTTTGTTCGATAATACCAGCTATGAAGATAATAAATATATTACTTTTTATATGTTTTTTAATAAAGAATTTTCTCCTGAATCTAAATATGTAATTATCTTTATTAAAAATTGAAGAACAAAAAAGTTACAGATGTTTAAGTTATAATTATTATTTTCGAGACTTCATGTGCGATATTTTCTAATATTTTAACCGACTGTTTTGAGATACTTATGTTTAGTGTTGATATTGAAGCATAAATGTTGTAATTATTAGTTAATTCAAAAAATTTACAAATTCCATGGTTAAATGACACTTTATCTAAGATGTTCGACGTCTTCCAGAACTTTGTTTTTGTAAGTTTTGCACAGTGCCGTCGGTTTCAAACTTATCTCGTATACGTGATAATATTAGAAAATATCGCACATGAAGTCTCGAAAATAATAATTATAATTTAAACATCTGTAACTTTTTTGTTTTTCAATTTTTAATAAAGATAATTACATATTTAGATTCAGGAGAAAATTCTTTATTAAAAAACATATAAAAAGTAATATATTTATTATCCTCATAGCTGGTATTATCGAACAAAGTGGGTATACATTTCTTTGGGACACGCTGTATATAAAATGTATTTTAAAAAGCTATTTGCTGGGCTGTAAATAAATAATTTTTAGTAAATAATAAATACCTAAGCGGGCGAATTGAAATTAGCTCGTGGGCGAAATTTCGCCCGCGGGCGAGGGTTTCCCCACCCCTGCTCTACACCATTGTGGCTCCTACTCCCCTGGACAGGATGGTGTCCATTATTCCTTTTTGCAACACCTGAGTTCTTCTGGTAAGCTTCAGCTTTTACGCTTCTATAACTCACTTTGGCTTACTGACTCCTTCCCTACTCAGTGGAAGTCAGCTCTGGTTCTCCCCTTTCTCAAGCCTGGAAAGCTCCCAACTGATGTTCAGTCATACCGGCCTATTGCTCTCACCAGCTGCCTATGCAAAGTCTTTGAGAGGATGGTCAACAGGAGGCTTCTTCTTCATCTGGAGGATAGCTCTCTTTTAGATCTCCATCAGAGTTGTTTCCGTACGGGCTTTTCCCCTTATGATGTATTTACCCGTCTGGAATGTGGTGTACGGGAGACTGCCTTACGGGGTGAATACCTTGTAGTTGTTTCTTAATATCTCCAAAGCATTTGACTCAATCTGGCATCATGGTCTTCTGCTTAAATTACACACTCTGGAACTGCGTGGCTATTTAGCTAAGTTTATTGCCAACTTCTCGCTGCACAGACGTATATCAGTATATTCTGATAACCATCTCTCAGAGACTTTTGAGATTGAGACAGAGGTTCCTCAAGGCAGTGTACTTAGCCCCACGCTCTTTCTGATTATGGTCAACGACATCTCCGCTGCACCCCTTTCTGTCTCATACTCCATGTGTGCTGATGATTGTGCCTTTTGAGTACCTTCAGGTGACCTCCATGAGGCCTTAAAATATGCTCAGGACATGCTAGACGCTTTAATTGACTGGTCTCATGACTGGGGTTGAACTTTTCTGTTGCAAAAACGAAGTATATGGCCTTCACCAAACGCCCTATTCCTGACCATCGTCCGCTACACTTAGCCTCCTTTCCCATTGCTCGAGTAACTGACTATAGATTTTTAAGGATGGTCTTCGATCAAAGTCCGACCTGGAAGTCCCACATTGACTCCATCAAAAATCGGTGTACCAAGCCTCTTTCTTTCTTGGGATATCTCTCCAACACGACGTGGGGATCCTGCAGGGATACCCTACCCCGGCTGTAGAAAGTTCTGGTTTGATCAAGAATTGACTATGGATGTTTCTTATATTGCCCTGCTGCTTCTTGTCATCTCATTAAATTAGACAGGCTCCAGTATCGAGGCATTCGACTTGCTGTGGGCGCACTGCGCTGCACCCGGGTGGACCTCCTGGAAGCAAAGGCTTTAATCATGCCTTTATAATTTAGCCGTTTATTTTTGGGGCTTCGTTATCTTCTCCGCACCTTCAACATAGCTCATCACCCTGTCCGCCGGTTGTACCTGGAGTTTTACTTGTTCCAATTTTATTTGCAACGCCCCCATCTTTTTCCCTTCATTGCTGTTGCTCAAAGGATTTTCTCTGCTTTTAACATTTCTGCTCATGACCTGCACTCCAGCGGGCTGTCCCCCCTCTATTTGATAACTCCATTCCTTTTCAATTATGACCTCCTTAAGTATTCAAAGTCTCAGGTAGCCTCTGCTGTCATACAAAGTCATTTCTTTGCCTTCTTAGAGTCCTTACCAGCCTCCCAATTTATCTACACAGATGGTTCCAAACTTCTAGATGGACAAACAGCATCTGCCTTTGTCATTGGCACTGTCACCACATCTTGGCAGCTGCCCTCTACCTGTGGCATTTTTACGGCAGAACTTTATGCCATTTTTCAAGCAGTTCAATACATTTCTCGCAACATGCTGCATCATCACAACTTTGTTATTTGCTCTAATTCCTTCTCCGCTCTGCTAGCCCTGGAAAGAAACTCTTCTCCACATTTCTTCATCCACCGAATTTTACAGTTGCTACGTTTGCTTCCCAACCATATCTCTATAATCTTCCTCTGGATACCGAGCCATGTGGGTATCCCAGGAAATGAGGCTGCTGACGTTGCTGCCAGAAATACAGCGATCTTTGGCTCGAGTACGGCTCAAACTGTCTTCTCATGAGGCGCAGGCCCTCCTCCAGCCTCATGTCCAGAGTTGGTGGCGGGAGGTTTGGAATTCACTTCCTGCCCCTTATTCTACAGCAGCCCCTTCAATTCCTCTCCATTGGCCATCACCTAATTTATCCCGACGAGAACAGGTAATCCTAGCTAGGCTCCGCCTTGGTACTTGTCGCCTTACGCACCAGCACTTCTTCACCAATAGCCCTCCTGCTTTTAGTCACCCTTGTCATTCCTCACTTACCCTCTCCCATGTATTTCTTGAGTGTCCGACTTATAATGCTGCCCGTTTGCGTCTTCGGACTGTGTGCCGAGATCTCGCTCTACCCTTTCAACTAAGTTCCATTCTCAGCCCATACTTTCCTCCTCATCCTGTACTCAGCTTTTTTATGGAGTTCCAATTGTATGCATTCATTTAATTTTATTTATTTATTTATTTATTTTTTTTTTTTTCACTTTCCCTGTCTATGTAGCTAGAGGCCCTCTTTTCAAGCGCCACAGAGTCGGCCCTGTGGCTGAAGAGGTGATGGGTCTTTTACTAAGTCTCTTACTCTCCTGTCCTTTTTTTTTCCCATCTATTATGCCCTGAACACTTGTGATTAACTCTTAACCTCGCAGCATATACTCTCTCCGTTCTGGTGTTAATACCCCATTGGGTTGGTGCACCATTAAACTTAATCAATCAATCAATCAGTTGTCATTTGCAACTCCTACCATCCAGGTTAGTCCTTTTAAATTTTAGTTTATTCTGGTGTTTTATTTTTAATGGGTTTGACTTTTATTGTTTTATTGTCTTGTAATCCATAAAATTTTTTTAACCCTTTAACACCGAACGTTTTTGTAGGGTTAAGTCTAAATGCGTGTATTTGAAACGGTACGTATTCGACCCAGTCGGCGTTAGAGGGTTAAGCTATTTTTTTAAAACTATTTTGCTTATTGTATTAGGTTTTATAACTATGTATATTTATCTTACATTATTTTGTGTAAAAAAAATTTTTTACTTTTGTTTCTTTAGTTATATTATTGATTTTTTTTTTTTTCACTAATTCTGATGCTTTCATTTAGTCACTGAAGATGGCCCCTGAGTGGACCGAAATGTTTGGCCAATAAATGTTGAGTCGTGTCTCTTGTCTTTATATTCCTGTTGAGAGAGAGAGAGAGAGAGAGAGAGAGAGAGAGAGAGAGGAGAGAGAGAGAATAATCTACACATGGAAAATGATCGAAAAGCTGGTACCAAACCTCAAACTAAACCCAATTACCATTCAAACAACAGTGGAAAATAGGAAAGGCAGAATGTGTAGTGTTCCCAGATTAAAGGTCCGACAATGGACCTCTTCAACACTGAAGGAAAATAGCTTGGTTGTCAGGGAGCCAAGACTTTTTAACTAGCTTCAAAAGGACCTCAGGAACGTTACAGGGGTCAAAGTTGAATTCTTCAAGAGAAGACTAGATGCTTGGCTCAGAACGGTGTCAGACGAGCCGGGTGTACCTGGCTCTGTGCGGTGGAGAGCACAAAAAAAGCAACTCGCTCTTCCACCAAGCCAGGCCCAGAGGAGGGGCCACCAGTTTGACCTTCGTGTGAAGAGAGGCCAACACACGGAGCATCAACGAGGTTAATATATATATATATATATATATATATATATATATATATATATATATATATATATATATATATATATTATAGTGTTAGAAATGTATATTTAATATTAAAATTAAAAATACAAACTAAAATTTACAAAAATCCATGGAAAAGAAAGCCCCAAAACGTTTTCATATCCGTCATGAGACCAGTGATATCACGGCTTGCCCGGTTATTTCCCTCTCCCCTTATCTCATCTTGTAATAAGGGCGAATTTCAAAGAGTGATAGTTATATATATATCAACCTTGTTTTCGACTACGTTTCAGGACGTCACTGACAGGCCTTTCTGCGGCGGTGACCACACCCATGCAATTTGGAAGGACTCTGCGGTCCTCTAACACTATAATTTAGGATACTGGCACTTCCTTTCTTACCTTGAAACTTCATTCAGGGACTAAAGATATCCCTAAATGTACTGTAACTTCCTCAAAAGACTGATCTCACGAGAGTGCCTACAATAAAGCCTTTGAAATAGTAATGCGCCGCCACCACTTACGAGGTGCTGATATACAATATATCAGAGTGAGGACTACAGGATAATTAAGCTTAGTTAGTCTTGGTTTTTGGTTAGGGATGATCATATCTACTAATTATCTAAGATTATATAAATAAATATAATGAATTACTTTATAAACTTAATATAAAACGTCTTACATAATATATATATATATATATATATATATATATATATATATATATATGCACGGTATATTAAGATAAGATCGGTCAGAAACAATTTAAAATCGAATTCTTTTGATTAAAACAGTGGTTGGTAATTGTCTGAAGGAAATTTGTTTTCTGATTTCGAAACAACAGATTTTAAGAAGGGAAAGATTTTTAAAGTTCAGCTCTCGATTGAAATACTTGAACGTTACTTTAATATTTCGTGTTTCTACGGAAATGCATTTCCTGAAGAAAGAAGGAAGCAGGAAATAAAACACACACACACACACACACACACACACACACATATATATATATATATATATATATATATATATATATATATATATATATATATATTATATATATTTTCACATTGACCATCATTCCGCCCATACAGTATGTTCATTGTTCATTTCAGGATAAGAACAGCTCGCAGCATCCTTGCCAGGCAAACAGGGAGTTAATGTATTGTCTAGCCCTCCGTACGTAGTTCATCACCACTGAATTGAACACTGTTCCGTGTTATCCCAGTTCAAAGAAAATCTCAATCCGTATTCGTTTTCGCACATATTTCGTTAGTTTGTATTGCAGAAAACTCTAGTTATTATCAGTGCAGCTGCATCATATATACTCGTATATGACATATCAGATATGAGCATGCACAAGCTTGCTTCATGTAGAAATGCCCCATCACGATTCGAACCCAGCTCCTTTTGAACTAGAAGGTGAGGGTGATAACCATTATACGCTACGATAATTAAAAGTTTGTAAAACCTGGAGTATATTTCAACACCCGAGGAACACAAAGCTTTCGCGTCCAGAGGTGTTTTTCTCTATTATTCCCCCTACATTCGAGGGTCCTGAATGTTACATTTGAATGAAATGCTGCTATAACATAACCTCGAGTGCAGGGGTGTCAATATGGAAAACGCCTTTAAATGCATGAACGTTGTGTTCCCGCGAGTGTTGAAATATATGCCAGGTTGAACTAACTTTTACCTTGTCGTAGCGTATTAGTCAGCGCCCCACTTAAGAGGTGCTGTGTTCGAATCATGTTTGAGGCATTCTTGTATATATATATATATATATATATATATATATATATATATATATTAACTGCAAACAACACACAGTATAATTAATGTAAAGAACGACGCTTGTTCGTTCTCCCTCCTCATCTTGTGCGGAACAGTCTTCTACACAAGCGTCGTTCTTTATATATATATATATATATATATATATATATATATATATATATATATATATATATATATATGTATTTGAACGCTGAGGTACTACGAACGGAATAAAATATAATGGAATTAAATCGAATAATACTGGAGTTTTGTCGAACTACGATTTAGGCCCCTATTTTGATAATGTTAGATGAAATTAGGTTGGGCTGAAAGATAGGGAAAAATGAAAAATGTCGAACTGAAATTAGATCGAATTGGTCATTTTGGAATTACATTGAACTCCCAAGAATTATATCGAAAGAAATTGAGTCGGATTCGACGTTTATCCAGTTAAACCTAATTCTTCCCAGTTATATATGGAAGAGTCTAGTCCTACCAATAATTGAGCATTGCTCAGTACTCACGAGCACACACAGAAAACGAGACATTGCGAACATTGAAGCTATACAAAGGACTTTTACGTCTAAGATAGAGGAAACGGAAGGTGAAGACTACTGGTCTCGACTACAATCCCTGGAACTCTACTCTCTCGAAAGAAGGCGCGAGCGGTACACAATAATATACATATAGAAAATACTTGAAGGCTCTGTCCCTAACTTTAGAAATGAAATAGAAATAAACTGGAATGAGAGAAGAAGCAGATTTTGTACGGTCCCAGCTGCTGTGGGACAAGGGGCCATGAAAACGAGGATGGAAAATACCCTCAGAATACGAAGCCCAAAGCTTTTCAATGTCCTACCAAAAGAAGTGAGGAATCTCCAGCACACCGACCTGAATAACTTCAAGAACCAGCTGGACAGATTCCTGTGCAAAGTCCCTAACCAGTCATGCGTGGCTGGCTACGAGGGCAGGAGGAGATCAAACAGCAATTTCCTCCTTCACCAAATCCCGCAAATGAGGTCGATCCTGAATCGTCGTTCGAACTCGCCTAAAGTAACCTAAAGTAAGTATATATATATATATAAACTGTTTTGTGTAAACTAAAGCTTCTAAAACATTAATCAAAATTAATAATGATAAATAGTTTATATATTCAAATATAATAATACGATTTGGAATTAATAACAGGGTAATAATAATTTAAGTATATCGATTGCGTAATTCAAAATTTCCAGTTTCACGAATCAGGACTTACGTACAGTAATTGTCCCAGGGATAATACATATGGTAAATGGCCTTCCTGGTCACCTGCTTAAGTTCAGTGAAATAGGATGCATTTTCGCGACAATGCAATTAATTACGTCCATTTATTTCACGCGAGAATAACAATTACGGCATAAATACAGGTCTACTTGTACGCTAAACCAAGGTTATTGTATTCAGATACTTTGAATTTTGGGTCGGGTATGTGTAGAGCAAGCTATCTTTTCTATGAATGTTTAAGGTCTGATATTTAATAATAATAATAATAATAATAATAATAATAATGACTGGGCTTCTTTAACCTCCTTCTCATATATAAAACAAGCAAGGAGGAAATACAAGCTTTTTTTTTCATCTTGCTCCTGATGAATCATGCTCCTCGAACCATTTAATGTCTAGGTCCTTGACCTAGAGTGCCTACAAAACAAACTAACGATAACGCGCATATATGCAAAGGACTGTGAATAGAACTCTACTTTTAATTGACTAAAATAAAGCATTGATTCCTCTATAAAGTGCGTTCACTCTTTATAATATACTTGACAATGATAGTGCGAGCTGCTCGTTGTCCTGATTGGGATTATAACAAACATTTTCTATTTAAAGCTTGATATTAAAAATTTGCCATTAATATATATATATATATATATATATATATATATATATTAGTCAATACGTAAAATTAGGCAATTTATAAATTGACTGAAATTCAGGCAATGTGTCAAATTGGTGATACACACTAAACCTAATCTAACCTAACCTAACCTTTCTGGTAATGCTGTATATACATACCCACTGGTATTTCACGATATGTTGCCTAAAAATTCATGGCTAGGTTAGGTTGAATTAGATATTAAATAAATCGAGCATTTAACAAATTGCCTAAAATTTCAGTCAATTTACAAACTGCCTGATTTTATATATTGACTCTAACCGTTATTTCTACATTAAAAATGTACTACAATATGAAGCTATACACGAGGTGTTCATGAAAGAGTAAAATTAATCTTGATAAACTGATAAACTCCAAAAGAATGAATAAAACGAATAAATTCCTAAAACAATTAAACGTAAACACAGAGAAAAAAACCTGTTATTCAAATCAGCAAAACACGTTTCGCTGACCGCTTTTTTTGTTTGAATCAAATAAGGTAATGGTTAAAATGTAATTTTTGCTTTATTTAGAGTTACTAAATGGATTTTATCGGTTTCACTTTCATTAACAAAGAAAAAAATGTATTTTTCAAACAAACTAAATTTAGCCAATTTACGTTTTGTTTGGAACGAGTATTTCAGTGGTGAGAATTTAATAATTGTTTTAATTAGTTATTACAACCTTTTTTTTTAGTTTTTTTTTAGCTTTGGCTTCATTTTGTTGTTATAGAATTTTATTGTAAATATTGCTGCGGTTATAAACGCTAATGAATTATGTTTCCGACCGACAACTCATGCATTCATAATTTGCACGCATTTTTTACCCATCCACAAAGGATTAATATTAGTGATTTTATTTACAAAAATAAAGTTAATTTCTTTATTTTCTTATAATATATAAAGTTTTTAAATGCAAATATAAATTTTTTTATTTAAAAACTTTATATATTTAAAACTCCTCACTGGCGTTGGTGTAACAGACAAAACACTCCATACGTTAACGCGTGAAGATTCCCAAGGAAGGCGGTTCGATTCTAATTAAATTAAGATGTTTGTTTCTGTATCTATCTATCTATCTATCTATCTATCTATCTATAATATATATATAATATATATATATATATATATATATATATATATAGAATATGTGACACTTAAGTTAAGTGAAGAATTTCGGAATGAAAAAAAATAAGGAAAATGAATTAGAGATTTTGAGAAGCGTGTTTGAGAGCATGCTGGACTGCTCACAGGGTAGATGAGACAGAAAAAAAGATCAGCAAAAGAGGACAGCGACAGGAGAAACGGGAGTTCCAGCACTCCCTCTCTCTTGCCTAACGTTCATCCCCGGAGTACTTCCCTGGTCGACTGGTGTTTATTAGTTTAAATTAAACATAAATTATTTTCATTTTCGCTTATCCCTCTATTCTTCTTTACACATACATGTATTTTACGCACTACACAGTCTTTTCCAAACTTATAAAAAAATAGCATCGTCAGCCTCGGAGACCTTGATTTTGGCTCTCTCTCTCCATCTTATAAGTGGGGGGGGAGACATTTTTGCGGGGACCCGCTTTTGGCCCCTCTTTTCTATAGAAAAAAAAATTGTTTAAAACAAACATACGCAAATTTTGCTCGATCGACTAATTATCTATTTACTGCACCAAATTATTATCAACAAAAATTCATTTTGTAACGAAACAAAAAAAATTGGGTATCTAAAACTAAAACAAAAATTTGGTTGAAACACATTGTTTTGTTTCAGTGAACAAAATATTTTCTCTATGCATCAATTAATCAACATAAACGTGTATTATATTAAAAAATGTATTGGAATTTGTAGGGAAACGTGAGATAAGTGTAAAAAATTAACAATATTTGAAGATCTTGGAAATTTAGGATAAAATTAAATGAACTTCACGCAAGATTAGGTTTTAAAGTGAAATAACATCAAATTTCAAGTAAGAATTACACATCTGTATGAGAGACATATACCCTGCGTACCCAATACTAAATACTGTACGGACATATACCCATTGCGCATATATACTCGTGTGTGTGTGTGTATATATATATATATATCAGTGGCGGCTCGTGGTAATTTTACTTACGCATGCAGTCACATGCATTACAGTGTAGTACATATTACATAAGCTGTATTTTGTCTTTTATGGTATTCTTATGAGTTATGTAGTAACCGAGGATAGAACCAATATTATATTAATAATATTAATAATAATTTTAACTTTATTTTTTTAACTTAAATAATAATTTTAAATTCATTGAGTATATTATTTACGCATGCAGTGCATGCCTTGCATTCATTAAGAAGCCGCCCCTGATATATATATATATATATATATATATATATGTGTGTGTGTGTGTGTGTGTGTGTGTGTGTGTTACAGTCACTGTGTGAAACCAATCATTTCACGTGAAGTGACTAGTTTCACACAGTGACTGAAAAACACACACACACACACATATATATATATATATACACACACACTGTATATATAGGTGAAAAGGAAAACCCATGTTGCTTGCAGTAGAAATCATTTATTGCAGTTAAATAGACGTTTGGAAACACCAGTTTCCATCTTCAGTAGCGAAAACATTAAAATAAATACTAAACTAATAAATAAATCTAAAAATAAATTTAAAACAGCACCTAAGAAGACAATTTTTTAAGATACTGTAGTAAATTAACTAGGATGACAATCAAGCGTAGAACCAGGCTTCGTGGCAATTCAGAGAGCAACTGGATGAAAACATGAGAGGGTAAAGACAAGAAATTGGTTGGTTTGTTCTTTAAAGGATGAATAGTTTAACGGAAGAAGATTGTCCGTTCAGAGATGGTTTTATTTTATGAATTAAGGTGTTTATAAAATCTTTAAATTTGAAAACATTTCACCAATTGAAAGTATTTCAAAATCCCTGAGTCCAAGTTGATGAGAAAACTGTTCTGAATGTAGACGGATAGATGAGCGTTCTGGGTGAAATAGGGTTTGTTGGTTCTATGTGAGAAACCTTTATGTTTGTCCATTCTTTGTTTAAGTTGTAGGGATGATTGCCCTACGTAACTGGCTTGAAAGTCAGCACAGGTCAGTCAGCGCTTTTTTAGTGAAGAACAGGATCAGAAGAAGCTTCTTGAGGGGGAAATATGTTTTATCCGAGGTTGTCGAAGGTCAGTTGGTGGACTACATCCTCAAAATGGAAACAGTTTTGTATGGTATGACATACCATACACATTTAACATATCACACACATTTAACAATGAAAATTAAATGGCTGGAAAACAGTGTTAAGAGACTTTTTTAAACCGTCACCCAAAAATTTGTACCAGGAAAGCTAAGAACACAAGTGTGAATCGGGACGATGCATTCAACAGACAGTCTGTCAACCAGTTTTTTGACAAAATTGAGAAGATTTATCAAGAACACAATATCTCTACTAATCGCATATTCAATGTGGACGAAAGTGAGATCACCACTGTTGTAGATGGAGAGAAAATCTTAGCTAAATTGGGTAGAAAGGCTGCAAGTGCTGGGGCAACAGGGACTTTCATCTCTCTCATACTGATCTTCCGACGCCTATCATGGCGCCTCACCTGATGTTAGAAACATCACCACGTTTTCTAGGGAAGAATTCACATAATGAGGATTGCAGAAAAAATGTTCTTGGAATGAGTCCAGCACTTCCGGAAAGACACATCTGTTTCTCTTACAAACAACCTTATTAATTTCTGATAATCATTCTACGCACGTTTCACTGGATATTTGGGAGTTTGGTCATGCACTTGGTATCCTGTTCGTCACAATCCCCCCTCCCACCACCTTTACAACCCCTTTGATGTTATCTTCCTTCCTCAAACCAATGAAGACAAACTATCCGAAAGAGATTCGGAAATGGGTGACTAACCATCCTGGTCAACGCATTCAGAATGAGAATATTGTTGGGATTTTTTCTGCGGCTTATATGAAAACCTTCCGACTGGAAATGGTTGGGTTTGGATTCCATGAAACAGGAATATTTTCCTTTAACAGAGATACCTTTCCCGAGAAAAGTTTTGCAGTAGCAGACAATCCTCTTCGATTTCTGGTTACCTCTGGAAAGGAGAGGAGAAAGTGAAGAGAGTGAGGAGAGCGATGAAGAAGAAACAGAGCAGAAGGTGAAAAATGACACGTGTGCGCAAAATGTTTTGGATGAGACTTTGGTGATTCCTTCTCTCACAAAAGAGTAAAATTTTGAGCTCCACCCAAGTCAAGAAGCGCCTTGAAGAAAAGTGGATGAATGAAGTAAAAAGGAACAGTATAATAAAGGTGGTATCAAGAGAAGGAAACACACGCAGGCGCAGCAGTATGTTGCGAGGTGCAGCAAGCTCCGCTGCATTCCGAGGCAGACAAGGGCAAGGAACAACCCCGCAGGACATCCCCTGACGAGACAGAGCAAATGTCAACGCGGGGTTGTAGCACTTTCTACAAAACTCACGAGGAATAATTGACAGAGCATAAGGTTCCTTCAGGGAATCCTGTCGGTGAAGAAGATAAGTAGATAAATATGAGGAACCAACAGATAAAGAAATTCTTGCAGAATTATGCAAATCTGAAAGCAGTGTTCCTGAAGATGAATGGGAGCCATTTAGTGATACCAACGAGGAGTGAAATGAATTTGTTGATAGCCTAACCAGATTTCATAACTTAGAAAATGCTTTAAGAACACAATTTGAAAAGTTATGTTATCAATTTACGAAGTTTTGTGTTTATATTTCTGTAAAATTAGTCCCGTTAATTAAAAGTGGAGAATTAACATTTTCTTATGAATATAACTTGAGAATTATTTTTGTACCAGAATAAACAAAACTAAAACAAGTTTGGTTTAATCTACCATACCTGTCCATTCCATAAAGTAATAGGCCACAGAAGAAGAAATTTATTCCGGGATCTATATTACCCAACTTAGGGGTCTATTTCAGCCAATTATATAGGTGATATGGACCCCTATCATTTCTTTTTTTGGAGAGGGGAAGATTTTATACAATTTATATTTTTGTACTTATGACCTTGCATATTTCAATACAACCTTATAATTTTATGAATACTAACAATGCATAATTTTTACCTACAGCTGGTTATCCTAAGTGACCTAAACGCTTAAAGGGTCCATATCACTCATATCTATCCTACGAGTGGGTCAGTGTAAAAATTACCTCTATCATTGTTGAAATTATCAACATTTTTAATTAAAAAGGATTCGGTCAATTTCCTCGTATTTTTATCTTTTGTTTAACTGAAGGGCCGAATTATTAGTATCAATTGAATAATCTAAGATAGTCTTATGTTGATGTAAGGCCGAATTAGGGTCGCCGGTTCTAAAACTGGGTTTATAACGGTTTATACAGTTTCTCCAATGTAAACTTTGTGACAGTTTCTACATGAAATTTTATAAACTTCGACATTATCAGAGGCAAACCCGGGCTTGTCGTTACGAAGGAAATTTCTAGTAGTAACTTTAGTAACCAGATTAGTGGAATTACTTAAATGCTCTCTCGTCAAATCGCACTCAGTAGGTGAAACTAAAGTACTTTTTATTCTCGAGATATTCGTGGAACATTACTGTAAAATCTTTTCTTAATAAGTTTAAAAGCCCCGTTTACAAAGGCAAGGGAACAACCCAATTCAACGAAAGAGTCTTTGATAAATTTAATCTCATTTAACCCTTATTGTCCAAAAACTGAGGACTACAAATCCTTAGTAAAGGCACGGAGAAACAAACTGATTAAAATGCCTCTCTTTGCAGAGACAGAATGAAAGGAAACCAATGTACATATTCACTCGAATATGTATTTTTCTAAAAACATGAAATAAAGGTTTATTTTGAGTTGAACGTATAACTAAAATATCTTAAAAAGGAATTTGTGAATTTCCTTCTTTAAGTGTAAATTTAATGGATGGTGAAATGTCATTCAGTTTGTTTAAAATCGAGAGAGGATCTACATTGTTCGGGAGGATAAGAAATACATCATCGACATAGCGATACCAATTAACTGAGGGATCATTTATACTAAGAAGAAATTTCCGCTCAAAAAGTTCCATAAATAAAATGCTCAAAGTGACGGAGAGAGAAGAATCCATACTAAGGCCCTCCTTTTGCCTATAAAAGGAACCATCAAATGAAAAATATGAATGTGATAGACAGTTTTATTAAATCACTGAAAAGTGAGTTTGGTATGCACATATTAATATCCATTTCAGACAGATATTCATTACAAAATTCAAGGGTGGTATTTACTGGGAACTTTGGTAAATAAGGAAATCACATCAAAGCTAATCAGACGCTTATTTAGCGAGTCTGCATTAGAAATTTCGTTAATAAAATCAGAAGTATTGTTGGTGTGGAATCTAGAAATTCTCCCGATAAATGAAAATATACAACGGGAAAGCTATTTAGCTAGATTATATGTGGGATAATTGACATTAGATACAATGGGCCTTAGTGGAACGTTACGCTTGTGAATCTTAGGAAGACCGTAAAGGGAAGAGAGACCTGGTAAATATAATGTGAAACGCTTAACTAAGTTAGGATAATCTTTAAGTAGTGTTTTGAATTTGTATTGAAATTGCGTTGAGTTATATATGTGTGTGGTGTGTGTATATATATATATATATATATATATATATATATATATATATATATATATATATATATATATATAATATCGGACCACAACATTATTGAAATAACAAACAATATAAAAGCAATAGGAAAGGAAGAACAGGAACAACAGAAAGAAGCAAATTCGAAATTTTTAATTTTCACTCCAAAGCTATAAACTGGGAAGATGTTGCATCCAGCATGGAAGTAATAGATTGGAAAACCATTTTCGAGGCCAAGACAATGGAAGAGATGCTAATGACTTTAGCGGAGAAGACGCTGGAAATTGTGGAAAAACCATGTCCCAAAAATACAGCAAAGAAGAAAGAGAGGCAGGTTCGAGAGACAAAAGAAGTCATTGTTCCGAAAGAAAAAAAGAGTGACTGCAAAATTAAGTAACTGTAAAGATAACATCAGGAAAATATTAAATGATAAACTGCAGAGTATTGATGACGTCATACAGGAACTAATTGAGAAGCGTACAGAAAAAGAAGACGACGCTATAGAAGCGATAAAGGTTAACTCAAAGTACTTCTATAATTTTGCAAATAGGAAATCGAAAAACCATGTGACTATCAGACCTCTGAAAAAGAACAGTGCTTTATCTGATGATCTAACAGAAGTATCTGAAATATTAAGAGCTCAGTACGAATCATCATTTAGTATCCCAAAAACTGACAAACTGATATGCGATAGAAACGCGTTCTTTGAAAAAGAACTACAAGGGGAAAGTATAACGGACTTCGACTTTACGACAGATGATATTACACAAGCTATAGGGAAACTAAAAGCACACTCAGTGGCAGGACCGGATAAATGGAATGCCACACTGATCAAAAACTGCAAGAATGTAATCGCTGAGCCCCTATATTGGATATGAGGCGATCACTAGACGCGGGAGAAATACCGGGCATCCTGAAGAGCGCGAATATAGTCCCAATTTATAAAGGAGATCGATCCGAGGCCAAAAACTATAGGCCGTGTCGTTTACATCTCATCTCACTAAAATATTTCAAAGAATAGTTAGACATAAAATCTATGACTTTTTGGAAACTCAGAAAAAAATCAATGATAACCAACATGGGTTTCGGTCAGGCAGATCATGCCGATCACAAGTAATGGAACAATACAACATTATTGATGGACTTGAAAGTAATGAAAACTATGATGTACTATACACAGACTTTGCCAAAGCGTTTGACAAGTGTGACCATGGAATCATAATATATGAACTGAAATATATGGGAATAACAGGAAAAGTAGGTAAATGTATATATAATTTCCTTAGTGAGCGGCGGCAAGTCGTTACAGTACAAAGAGTATCTTCATCAGAATCAGAGGTCCTCAGCTCAGTACCACAAGGAACAGTATTAGCTCCACTATTCTTCATAATCATGCTAACTGACATAGATGAGGACGTTACCAGAGACAGCACAGTAACATCCTTTGCCGATGACACAGAGATCAGTAGAAAAATAAGAAACCCAGAAGATATAAGATCTCTAATTACAAACCGACATGAACAGAATCTACAAGTGGACGGAAGACAACAATATGAAGTTTAACACTGAGAAATTTCAGCTGTTACCGTACGAAAAAAGAGAAGACCTAAAGTCCATGGAATATTATACCCCAAATGGACAGGAAATTCAGAGAAATTCTAGAACAAAAGATTTAGGGGTTGTAATGACTGATGATGCGAAATTTGAGACACAAAATAAGATAACAGTAAACAGAGCAAAGAGAATAACTGGGCAGATACTGAGAACCTTTAAACGAAGGGATAGGAATATAATGATTCCTCTATTGAAAACACTTATCATACCCAAATTGGAATACTGCTCGGTCCTAACATCCCCATATAAAAAGAAGACATTAGACAACTAGAAGGGATTCAGAGAAGCTTCACAGCCCAAGATCAAGGGGTGCAAAGAACTAAATTACTGGGAAAGGTTACGCGAACTAAACCTATATTCAATGGAAAGGAGAAGAGACACACACCATCATTTACACTTGGAAAATAATGGAGAAACTAGTCCCTAATCTTACTCTGAACCCTGTAACTCCCCAAACAACAGTGGAAAGTAGAAGAGGAAGACTGTGTCGTGTTCCCAAATTAAAGGCTAGACAGGGAACGTCCTTAACCCTGAAATAAAATAGTTTTGTTGTGAGAGGACCAAAACTGTTTAATCAGCTGCCCAAAGACCTAGGGAACACGAATGGTGTTGCAGTGGACATCTTCAAAAGAAGATTAGACGTGGCTCAGAACAATCCCCGATGAGGCGGGCGTACCTGGCTATGTGAGATGGAGAACACAAGAAATCAACTCACTTCACCAGGCCAACTCGAGAAGAGGGGCGACAAGCTTGACCTTCGTGAAATGAGGAATCATCGCACGGAACCTTTGAAAGGTTGAAAGGAAAGGTATGTATGCGCTCGGTGGTGTAGTGGTTAGCGTCGCTGACTACGAATCCATCGGCCCGGGATCTAGACCCGGTGACGGCAGGCGGCACGCAGTAAAACCCAGCTGTTCATCCTTCCACACAATAAAGAAAGTGGTTGGTAGATAAATGGGTACCCTGGGTGGCCTAGTAGTTAAGACGCTGGGCTGCTGGTGGGGCGTGGTTCGGATTCCACGTTAAATTGTAGGTCTAAGGTGGAGTGAAAAGCTTGACCTTCGTCAGAATGAACAATTCGGGCGGAAGCAAACCAAAGGTTACAAAGGTGTATATATATATACGAGGGGTGGTCTGAGATAGGGTTCATACACACTGCAAAAATATCAGGATTTTTTGGATTTTTTGAGAATATCAGGGGAATATAAAATATTTATAAAATATTTAGGACTTAATTATTTGTAAATATTTTGTAAATAACTTAAATAAATTAATTTAAAATGTTAATATAAAATAATTTAACAAAAACAAGCACTGTTTTACATTATATAAAACTCATGCATTTTGTTATCTAGTATTTAATTTTTTCAGCCTGCAATGGGATTTTTGCATAAGTTTTTTAAAGTAGTTAGAATATAAATTAGGTTTTAATTGTTATATGAAATGTGAATTTTTTTTACACCTTTTATGCAATTTTTATATAATTTATATATATATTTATATATCAGTGGATCAGATCAGAAATATCAGGGGATTATCAGGAAACTTTATTCTTGGACCTGCGTATGAACCCTGGGTCAGAAATAAGTTTACACGGCGTATAATTTCGGAACTAAAGGACCTACATTGATTATGTTTGTATCAGGTGAATTCGTTAATCATTGTTGGCAACACTGCATGTCGATTCGGCTGCCATCTACTGTACATTGGTTATATGAGTTAGTTGAACATGGCGGTTCAACTGGAACAGTGCCCTGTCATTTCTGCAACGATATTCCGAGTCTGTCAGTGGTCAAGAATTTCTCGAGCGCGTTGTCATAGGAGACGAGACATGGGTACATCACCGTACTCCGGAAACAAAATGTCAGCATAGAATGAAAACACCCTGGATCCCCGCAACCAAAGAAGTTCAAGATTGTGACGTCCGCTGGCAAAGTGATGGTTAATGTGTTTTGGGACCACAAATGCGTTTTGCTCGCAGACTTCATGCAAAAATGCACAACAATCAATGCAGCTGCATATTGTTCAACACTGGAGTGTTTACGAGCGGCCATTAAACGTAAACGTCCTGGACTATTCCGTAGGGCAGGGCACTGTTCCATTCGAGCCGCCATGTTCAACTGACTCATATAACCAATGTACGGTAGATGGCAGCCGAATCGACGTGCAGTGTTGCCAACAATGATTAACGAATTCACCTGATAAAAACATAATCAATGTAGGTCCTTTAGTTACGAAATTATACGCCGTGTAAACTTATTGTCTGACCGTCCTCGTATATATATATATATATATATATATATATATAATATATATATATATATAGTATATATATATATATATACTACACAATTGCGGTTTTAGAATTAGGGAATGTTTGTGTATGCTGCGGTGCTGAGATTAATAAGATATTAATAAGACGCCTTTTAAAGCGAGATTTGAAACCGGAATGGTGTGATACTTGTTTGATTGGAGTGGTAAAGGTGAGGGAGAGACTCGTGACATTGCCATTCTGGGCTACGAAGTGGTCAATGTCGTAACTCCGTTTCCCGTCGATCAGCAAAATTAAGTGACATTGGTTCTGAACTTCTGAATGGCAGTTACATGGAGGACTGTCCTCTACGTCCAGATTATGTAGCGAGTCGTGGTTCGGATACCACATAACCTGTAGGTCCCCTCCTCTCTTATATGACCTCAGATGTTGCGAAAGAAGAGCATGCAAACTGATATTATATATATATATATATATATATATATATATATATATATATATATATATATACACACACACGAGGGTTGAGCAAAAGTCGCACATCATAGGAATTTTCAGTGTTGACTATAATATCATTTTTTTTTTCTTTTAGGGAGGGAATGGCTCCGAAAGTAACAATAGACGAGAGGGTGAGCTTGGTTTTAATGCATAGAATATCAGGTACTACAAATCGATGAATGGGTACAGAATTTAAATTCTGTACCGATTCATCGATTTTGTACTGGTATTTCATACATTAAAACCAAGCTCACTCTCTCGTCTATTGTTAATTTCGCACCCATCCTCTCCCTAAAAGAAAGAAAGTAATATATTATAGTCAACACTGAAAATTCCTATGATGCGCGACTTTTGCGCCACCCGTACGTACATGTATATTAGGGTGGATCGATTTTACATTTTTTTCGATTTCCATATTCTAATAGAGACAAAAACCTGCGCATGCATGAGAAACTAGCCTCTGCAAAATCTTAGCTTAATAGGTAATCATCTTCTGCCCCCGGCAGAGCGATGAAAATCATATTTTAGTAGTCAAAAACGTATTTTTAAACCCTAGCCTAGAGTCATAAAATTTTGCGTGTGTGTTATTTCATGCCTAAGCAACGATATAAATGCTATGGGAAATATATAAATGCATTATTTAAGACAGAAGGCCGATCTGAAAATATGTATAAAATACATATGTTCAGATCGGCTCTTTGTCTTAAATAATGCATTTATATATTTCCCCCCCGCAAGGGGGTTCTAAGCTCGTGCTCTTGAGTGCTCTTTGTGCTCGTTTGTACGTGCTTGTTCCTGGAGTTTCACGTGCGCCCTCCCGGCCCTAGCACCCAAGGATGATGGGGCTCGACCTGCAGTCCTTGTCATCCTTGGTCTTTTTCCACTTCGACTGTCCCCTCCACCCTTTCTTTTTCCTCTGTCTTTCCTCTCACTTTTTCTTTGTTTTTCCGCTGAGATATGCCCTTTAAATAGAGGCGAATCGGTTCTTCCCGAACTAAAAAAAAAAAAAAAATATATTTCCCATAGCATTTATATCGTTGCTTAGGCATGAAATAACACACACGCAAAATTTTATGACTCTAGGCTAGGGTTTAAAAATACGTTTTTGACTACTAAAATATGATTTTCATCGCTCTGCCGGGGGCAGAAGATGATTACCTATTAAGCTAAGATTTTGCAGAGGCTAGTTTCTCATGCATGCGCAAGGTTTTGTCTCTATTAGAATATGGAAATCGAAAAAAATGTAAAATCGATCCACCCTAAATTGTATATACAGTATGAGGCGTCGCCTGGCACAGTGACGAATGTGCCACAACAGTTTTGAGGAAAACGGCTTTAAAGTTTGTGGAAGACTCATAACTATTAAAATAGACGTAATTCGATAGTTTTTTTTTAATTTCTAAGTAATTTTATGAACACTGAATGAATGAATAATTAAATGATAAAAGAAGCGTTTTATTAAAGTTATAGAAAACGGATTTTTCGCTGGTTGGTTGATTCGCCATTGTGCCGCGCGACGCCTAATATTAGTTCCTGAGCCTGATCATGTCTGTTCATTTATAACGCCTAAACGGCTACGTTAATCTGCATCAAATTTAGTATACACATTAAGGGAAAACCAGGGAATATGTTAGTAATACATCCACTCCTCCCAGTCACCCCAACCTGGTTGTGTTTCAGGGGGCTTTTGCTGCAGAAGGCACAGCTGGCATTCTTGGTTAACCTTGGTTTTGCTTCCGCCCGAATTGTTCATTCTGACGAAGGTCAAGCTTGTCACTCCACCTTAGACCTACAATTTAAAGTGGAACCCGAACCACGCCCCACCAGCAGTCCAGCGTCTTAACCACTAGGCTACCCAGGGTACCCATTTATCTACCAACCAATTTTTTTTCATTGTGTGGAAGGATTAACAGCTGGGTATATATACACACACACACACACACCACACACACACACACACACACACACACTTCATTAGTAATATAAAAGTAATTAGAAACTTCATTTTCTCATTAATAAACTTTCAAATAAGCAATATATGATAAATTAACGAAAAATACAGATAACCTGTTATTGTTAATGTCAAGCATTTACCTCATTTTCGTTGCAAACTCGCTTCTCAAATAAATGCTTTCATAACTCAATGTCTCTCCGTTTCTAATTACTGTTACCAATTCGTAACAGTTGAGAAGCAAGTTCCAGTTCATCAGCCTTCCATTACCTCAAGTCAGTGCACAAATGCCGCGGTTTCACTTTGAAAAGCATAAAAATCACCTTCAGCCACGTTGTGTACCACAGTTGGAAGATTAAAAGGTATAAATGGATGGATAAACCTAGTGTGTTTGTGCCCCAGGATGTGGGTACGACTCAAAGGTCATTTGCTGTCGGCTAATAGGAATATTTAATTATGAGGATTTGTTTTAAATAGCATTCATTGAATTCAATTGAAGTGTTGTTGTTGTTCGAAGGGCCGAAAACAACACGCATGGATGAAGATGTTACAAGAGAAACAATAGCTCATGCACGTAAGGTACGTATACATATACAATATATATATATATGTGTGTGTGTGTGTGTGTGTGTGTGTGTGTGTGTGTGTGTGTGTTTTACCTATGGAGTCGCGACGATCTTGAGGATACACACAGAGCCCGTTGTGACACGAACATGCGTATTCCGACATTTGCGGCATCACGGTGAATTATCTTTATAAATTCTATCTTTTATTATGAAAAAAAGGGGTATTAAAGGTTAGGCTATGCTAGGTAAGGTAACGCTAGGTTAGGTAAGGTTAGATTAAGTTTGGTCAGAGGGCTACATCGTAGCCAATGCCGTAACACCACTTCCCGTTGATCAGCGAAGTTAAGCGACATTGGGTCTGGGTCGCATCCAGATTATGTAGCGACCCGTGGTTCGGATCCCACGTAAAGCTGTAGGTCCCTTCCGTCATATGACCTTAGATGTTGCGGAGGTTAAACAAACCTAATAATAAGTTTGGTTAGAGATATCAAGATCCTGTCTCAAACAAAATGGGCGAGTGTCGAGTGTCGCAGTACAGAAATGAATAATTATATAAGAAGTGTGAAAGTGTCGCGGTTCCGTAGAGAAGCCAGACGCGTGTGTGTGCGTATGTGTAAGTTTTTAATATCAAAGGTCGTATGAACAATCCTAAAATACACTACAACGCATTTACGTTTTAGTATTTCTTTGTTGAACTTTAAGCTGTAATAGCTCCTATGAAAAAAAAAATTACCCAAAATACCCAAAGAAAACTTATAAACAAACAGACAAACACACAAATTAACAAATAAAACAAAATTCATAATTGGTAAAATATAAGTTTAACAAAGACATAATATGATATAATTATACAATATATATATATATATATAATATTGTATCCGTTATAGCAATTTTAACCCATAAGCTCTTGGCTTTATGGAGTCAAAGTAATGTATTTCATCATATTGATTTAGAAATTCTTATTATCAAGTATTCTTTTAACATTCAATAGATTAAAATACAGTAATATAGTACTATAGTTATACAGAAGTGTTACTAAACATTGCATTCTACAATGTGGATAGATTTTAACTTCTTATTTTTTAAGTGTATTTACGGTTGAAATAATTTTAAGATCAATGTTTACTGTGTTCTCTTTACAGTTTCATTTCGACAAAAACTTATGTTGTTTTTAAGAAGATACTAAAAAATGGAGAATAAGATATCTACTATTTCAGCGTTGAATAAGGGTGATTATTTTGATGGAATATATTAGCGAGTTTGTTAAGCCAAAACAAATTACTGTACTATTACTGTTTAGGTACTTATATATTAAATAAATTTTTTATTACAGTTTTAATAATGCCTTTGATTTTTCAATAATTTCACTTCCTGAAAGACAGGATTCGTGTGATCAAAATATAATTAGTAATCGCAGTTCTTATCCACTTCTTTCACAACATTAACAGTTTTCAGTGTATTTTTCTGTACAATTCCCCCAAACCACTGGACAGTACATTAAATAAGGCGGTAAACTTTACACATATTTAACGAAATGTTCTTAGGAAGGATACAATGATACACCCTATTGTCAATACCGATCAAAAAATACACTTAACCCTTTGACAATCGGTATAAGTTTCTTTGAACTGAAAATGTAAGTTTTATTGTTATTCAGAATTAGATATGTTAGTACTATTAGGGTGGCCATTTTAAAAGGAGGACACTGCGTATGTGGTCGTACGTTAACATATATTATATATATATATATATATATTATATATATATATATATATATATATATATATATATATATATATATATATATATGTTAACGTACAGCTACATACGCAGTGTCCTCCTTTTTGGAAATTTGGAAATGGCCACCCTAAGGACAGAGTGCTCAAAAGGCGGACTGTCCGCCTAAAGCCGGACGTCTGGCCACCCTAGTAACTATAGCCACTTAAATGACCCATTTAAATGGCTATAGTTACTAACAGAAAAATATATATCTGTTAGTAAAATAGATGTAAAGATTCATACGATTCATGTAAAGATTCAGACGATCTTTGTTCTCTTTATCTATTTTTAAAAACAACTAAACGATACTTATATAAACATGTAGATGTATTTGTAGAAACGTTACATCACTATACAATTTATATTATTATTTCCGTTGTGACAAATATGTCCCTTTGTCCTCAAAGGGTTAACAATACTTAGGAAGTGATGATTTTAGACAACGTTATGAAGAGATTAATTTGAACAAAATTACTATGGGTATAGATATTACTTGGTAATGTGATTACTGTTTAGCTTGGTAGTAGTACAGTATTTTGTACTTCCGTTGTAGTACGAACGTAAGAAAATGCATTTTGGGAGCCGGAGGACTTTAAATCTAGAGAAGAGTTGCCATTGTTTGCCACTTTTTAGAAAAGTAGAGCCTATGGATGTAAATTGATTGTTTAAAGCGTTTCCAATAGAAATATAATCAGAAAATGAGGTCTTATTAAAAAATTAATTGAATTGAATTGAATAACCTTTATTAATAATAAAATAAATACATTGGTTTTACAATTTACAATGACATAAATAATTGTGAAGCTGCACTACTTATTTTATATAATTTGGCCCTTAAGCTTTAGGCTTTACTGGGCTCTTGTTAAAAATAAAACAGGCAGTTATTATTAATAATACATAAATCATGAATAAATGTTAATTAAGGTATGTATTAATCTTAAATTATCATTATAGATATAACAAATGCAAGGTCATTATTGAAGGTATACCAATACCATACAAAGCAATCAGGATCAATGAAAGAAAGCCACCCCCAGTCTTCGTTAGTAAGTTTTATAAGACTAACGAAAATATCACGACCTAACCGAATCAATCGTTAGGTCAACTGTACGCCCTTGACGATTGGTTAGGTTAGGTCGTTATATTTTCGTTAGTCAGCCTTATAAAGCTAGCTAAAGAAGGCTGGGAGTGGCTTTCTTTCATTGATCCAGAAATCAATATTATACATGACAGATAAGAACTGAACAATCACGAGTAATGTGTCTTTAATCCTAGGTTACACACAAGAAATGAATAAATAATTAATAGTAATGTACATAAATCCTAGATTTTTATTAGTATGCCATTATTAATCGGGTTTTCAACTTGGTTTTAAACGAATTTACATTCACAATATTTTTTATATCAGCATTTAAATCATTCCATAGTTTCAATCCAATGAAAATGGGTAGTTTTTGAGATGAAGACAATCTAAATTGAGGTATAACACGCGTTGATCTATTTCTGGTCAGATACGAGTGGATTTCTTGGTGAGTTACAAAATATCTATTTACCCATTGTAAATGAATGATTTTGTTCTTACACTCGTAAATAAAAATAAAATGTGCCAGTTTGATTACATCATTGAGCTTTAGCAGTTTTAGCTCTTTAAATAATGCACTAGAGTGATCAAGGAAATCAGCATCAGATAATAACCTTATTGCTCTTTTTTTTTTATGACAAAGACACTATTTAAAGCGTTGTTAGCGGAGTTTCTCCGAACAAGGGTGCAGTACGTTATATAAGGAAGAACAAAAGTGTGATAAAGAGTCAATAAAACCTGTTTAGGGACTACATTTCAAAGTTTAAACATTATAGCAACGCTCCTTGAAATCTTTTTCGCGATATAATTTACATGATCACTCCATTGCAAATTCTTATCTAGCATTACACCAAGAAATTTTGTTACAGGACACTCCTTTACAGCGATTTTATCAACATTAAATTCATCAAGGCACATTTCTTTTATTAGTAAAAATCATGAAATTTGAGTTACTGGTATTTAGGAAGAGTTTATTGGTAGTCAATTGATAAATTCTGACTTAAATATATTCTTAGCTGAATTAACATTTTTGCAAGAAAAATACACAGTTGTATCATCTGCAAACATTATGAAGTTCAGTATATCAGATGAAAGTGGAAGGTCATTTATATATAATAAAAATAACAGTGGACCCAGAACTGAGCCCCTGTGGTACACCATGTTTCACAAACGCTTTCGTTGAGCAAACCTTATCTACTGATACAAAATGATATCTATAGGACAAATAACTTTTAAACCAATCACTGATTGCTCATCTAAAGCCGTAACAATATAATTTATTAAGTAGAATATTATGGTCTATTATATCAAACGCCTTAGTCAAATCCATAAATAGTGATATTATTTCTTTGTTCTCTTTAGCTATATTTGCAATTTCCACAAAATTTAAAATAGCCATTTCCGTTGTTTTATTATTACGAAAGCCATATTGATTTGAGATAATAAATTGTAGGATCTAAATATCGCTGCATTCTACTTTTTACAATATTTTTAAAAACTTTGCTGAACACAGATAATGAACACACCGACCTGTAATTAGTTGCTAGTGTAGGATCGCCCCCTTTAAAAAGGTGTTATAAACGTTACTACATTCTGCAACTTCGCTAACTTGGTTAATTTATTTCTGTACTGCGAGCACTGAAGTTTTTGAACTCACCATGCAATTGTAATCTAAATATACAGTAGTTTATCTCTGTTTTTTATGAAGTGGGTAATCCTTTAATCTTTGTACTAAACGTAGGAATAATGCGAACCAACCGCCCGCCAAAAGGTGCAGCTAGCGCCGCATCGCCTGTAATACAGAAGAAGGAATGGGCTGGGGATCCATCTTTCCCTCTTTCTTTCCACGACAGGCAATAATAGCCTCGGATTGCATCCGGGCTATTTCTGTCTTCTCACCCGAGTTCTTTGGGAAGTGGGAATTTGGTAATGAATGATTGAAGGAATGTAATCCTTGTAGTGATCTATGGCTTTGCAATATATGTTGGTGAAAAAGCTTTTTTTTATGGAAAACCATCGTTAAAGACATCACAAATTAACTCTTAAAAGAATGAGAACAAATAACTTTGGTCTTCTGAAGACTCTCAAGCGCCAAAATTAAGTTAATAGCACCAATAAATTTCCTTCTGATTACCTCGAAAAGTAGTCATTACTCGATGGTAATAGCGATAGAAATTTGTATTATGTTATACAGTATACACAATTTACACATAGAAAAACAATGATCTTTTATAAAGGTAATTACCACTCCTGAGTTCACAAGAGCATTATTCTACTGCTCAGGTACAATAATTATATCCATGAGTACGTTTTGCGATAGTTTGGGTCGGATAAAATGAATTCATTAATTTAAAAATTGACTAATGGCTGATGATGACGCTACATTTGATTGAACATGTTGGTGTTAAAGTAATTTCCTAGTATGTAGTATCTAATTTATAGATGCAGGTGACTTTAACATAATTACTTTACTTAAATGCACCAAGAAGCTGTTTACATTCGAGTTTGGTTTCATGAATAAAATATTGATAATTGTCATCTCTATCTTTTATTAAGCTTTTAATAACTTCGTGACGCAGACTAAATATCACAAGCACTGACAAAAAAATGTTAGATTACGAGACTAGGTAACTAGGTCAAGAGAGGTATCCAGTTTCAAAACTGAG
This sequence comes from Bathynomus jamesi, assembly GCA_023014485.1. Classification (NCBI taxonomy): domain Eukaryota; kingdom Metazoa; phylum Arthropoda; class Malacostraca; order Isopoda; family Cirolanidae; genus Bathynomus; species Bathynomus jamesi. Next base: position 221,564 of record JAJOZX010005020.1, on the reverse strand, counting down.
GTTTAGAGTTATTTGACCTAAAAAAACTGTAACTAGTCCTTAAACTGTAGTTAATCTGTAGCTAGCCTTTGAACGAACCCATCACTTGGCGATGAAAAATAAATTAACTTATTTTTATTGAAATATATCAAATGACTAATGGCTCGTTCTACTTAAACCTGTTGACTATTTTCATTTTGTAGTTAATTACAAGATAGATTAAATTTTGAAAAGCGAAACGCATCATATGGCGCGCGTTTCATAGTGATGGCAGACAGGAATGGATCCAGAGAGCATCTTGCCGTGGAAGGGGGGGCAGTGTGACGATACGACATTGCTGAAGTAACATCCGAGATGCAAAGCGCCAAACTTAGGGTAGGGGAGGGGCTTGTAAAATTAGATGTTCATACTACTAGTATTTACACATTGCTGTTTCATAAATGAGTAGTGCAGCGGGAGAAGGGGATAAGCGACAAAATCGGCAAAATGCGTTTTCTGTTTGAAAAGACAATTTATTCGTCCCTCTATCGCCTCTAAACACTGTTTCCTCTCAAAATGGGATATCTGCCAATTGGAGGTGATGGAAGTAAGAATAAGCTGTCTTTTCAAACAAAAAACGCATTTCGCCGAGTTTGTCGCTTATCTCCTTCTCCCGCTGCGATACTCAAATAATTTAAGTTGTGTATATATATATATATATATATAGAGTTACGATAGAAGTGTTCTTCGGGAACCTTACCCTCAATAGGAATATGAAAACAAGAGATACGACTCTCAACATTTATTGGCCAAACGTTTCGGTCCACTCAGGGGCCATCTTCAATGACTAAATAGAAGCATCTAAAAAACAATCATATAACTAAAGTAAATACAAATGTCATAAATATACTGTACAATAATAAAATCTAATACAAAAAAAATTTAAAAATTTAAAAGTTAAAAAAAAAAAACTATCTGGATTATAAGACAAAATAAAAGAAAGTAAAAATGAAAGAAAAAAACAAAATTTCAAAAATTAAAAAATTAAAAAAAAGCTTGTTTAAAAAATTTCAAAAGTTCAAAATTTTTTTAAAAAGGACTTACCTGGATGGTAAAAGTTACAAATGACAAGTGGAGAGAAAGGAAAGAAGAAAAAACTTATGTTAGTGCGTTAGTTGCGTTAAAAAGGTGTTGGTTGGTTAGGAAGTGTGTAATTTTATCGAGGAAAGGCTGTCGTTTAATTCTGGATTTAATTTCTTGATAAAAATGGATTCTAAAATTTTAAGATCAAGCGAATTAGAAGCAGACGACAAAATCGCAAAGGAGTCCTGGGGGCACGGGTGATCATGGGTCTCTGAATGATGCCGAATAGCAGAGGATTCAGGAGTGGAAAGAGGGCGAGAAGTTCGGTAAGAAAAACCCAAATGCTTCGAAATCCTAAGTTTTAACTGTAGGGCAGTCTGCCCCACATAACGACTTTGGCAGGTCGCACATGTATATAAATAAATAACAAAGGATCTCAAAAGCACGGGGAGTTGATCTTTATGGCGAAAAAAGGATTGCAAAGAATTAGAATTAGAATTAATAATTATAAAGTCGTATTGAGGGAAGTGTCTGTCCAAAATAGAGTGGACATCTTTATTAAGTTGAAAAGTTAGTTGGTCTAAAAATGGAAGCTTAAGATAACTGTTTCGGAACCGTGGACTGAATTACTTTGGGCGAATATAGGTTATTTAAAAATTTAGAAATTAAAGTCTCAAAAGTCAAAGTACAATAAAAATTATAGTTAAAAAATCTCTTAAGATACTGAATTTCTAAGTCAAATAAAGACCAACTAGAACAAAGTTGGTCTTTATTTGACTTAGAAATTCAATATCCTAAGAGAATTTTTAACTATAATTTTTATTGTACTTTGACTTTTGAGACTTTAATTTCTAAATTTTTAAATAACCTATATTCGCCCAAAATAATTCAGTCCACGGTTCCGAAACAGAAGGTTTATCTTAAGCTTCCATTTTTAGACCAACTAACTTTTCAACTTAATAAAGATGTCCACTCTATTTTGGACAGACACTTCCCTCAATGCGACTTTATAATTATTAATTCTAATTCTCTGCAATCCTTTTTTCGACATAAAGATCACCTCCCCGTGCTTTTGAGATCCTTTGTTATTTATTTATATACATGTGCGACCTGCCAAAGTCGTTATGTGGGGCAGACTGCCCTACAGTTAAAACTTAGGATTTCGAAGCATTTGGGTTTTTCTTACCGAACTTCTCGCCCTCTTTCCACTCCTGAATCCTCTGCTATTCGGCATCATTCAGAGACCCATGATCACCCGTGGCCCCAGGACTCCTTTGCGATTTTGTCGTCTGCTTCTAATTCGTTTGATCTTAAAATTTTAGAATCCATTTTTATCAAGAAATTAAATCCAGAATTAAACGACAGCCTTTCCTCGATAAAATTACACACTTCCTAACCAACCAACACCTTTTTAACGCAACTAACGCACTAACTTAAGTTTTTTCTTCTTTCCTTTCTCTCCACTTGTCATTTGTAACTTTTACCATCCAGGTCAGTCCTTTTTAAAAACTTTTTTAAATTTTGAAATTTTTTAAACAAACTTTTTTTTAAATTTTTAAAATGTAAAAATTTAAAATTTTTTTAAATTTTGGTTTTTTCTTTCATTTTTACTTTCTTTTATTTTGTCTTATAATCCAGATAGTTTTTTTTTTTTAACTTTTTAACTTTTTTTAATTTTTTTCTATTAGATTTTATTATTGTACAGTATATTTATGACATTTGTATTTACTTTAGTTATATGATTGTTTTTTAGATGCTTCTATTTAGTCACTGAAGATGGCCCCTGAGTGGACTGAAACGTTTGGCCAATAAATGTTGAGAGTCGTATCTCTTGTTTTCATATTCCTATTATATATATATAATTATATATATATATATTATATATATGTAAATTATTTCTCGCATTAAAAAGAGTGCAGTAAATTGTAACAACTATTATGATATATTTTGTCTGAAGAATTTTATGTTAAATTATCAAGCATATAATTCATAAATAATATTAATACATTATAGGAAAAATATTACATGACAATTTTACCGTATTTAGTTGAGGAGAAATAGGATAAAATTAAAATTTCCTTAGTCATTGCAGCTCCATAAATAATTTTCACGACTGAACATTCTTCTTGAGCCGATGTATGATTACAAAATAAATAAAAATAACATTTCTATAAATAAATAAATAAATATAGTAAATGGCGTCCGTGCTTTACTTTTCTCTTACAAAATAAAATGCTTTAATAGGTATACATAAAGTAGGAAATTTTAATTTTATCCTATTTCTCCTCAACTAAATACGGGAAAATTGACATCGATAAGAAATATGCAAAACTGCAACAAAGATATATATAATCTTTTGTCATACTACAAATATTCAGATATAAAAACTGAATAATTATTGCATTCACTATTTTGCAAGAATGAGTCACTGAATTTGTTGATAAGAATGACAAAAACAAGTTATTTTAACATGAATCATAAAGACTGTCACTCAGATATGAGCCATGGAAGTCATTTAAGGAAATAATGTAGATAAATAATAATAATAATAATAATAATAATAATAATTGCATCATTTTAATATCATTACTGATATATATATATGTTACAGGGAATCTGTGTGACTAGGGATTTCATGAAATCCCTAAAATGTTCAGGGATTTCATGTAAGGTTAAGTCGTGATATTTTCGTTAGTTTTAACGAAAATATCACGACTTAACAAATGTGAAGGGAGTACTGTTGACCAACTGGGCATTCAATTAACCTAACCGCGCATTCATTTAACCGGGCATTCAATAATTTTCCGCTAAGTTTAACGAAAATATCACGACTTAATTTTACATGAAATCTCTGAACATTTTAGGGATTTCATGAAATCCCTAGTTACACAGATTCCCTGTAACACACACACACACACACACACACACACACACACATATATATATACATATATATATATATATATTTCTCAGTAATGATATTAAAATGATGCAATTATTATTATTATTATTATTATTATTATTATTATTATTATTTTATGTGTGTTGTTTCGAATATCGTAGCGTTGTTTCCGTTGTTGTCTTTTATTTACAGTAATCTCTCTCTCTCTCTCGCTCTCTCTCTCTCTCTCTCTCTCTCTCAGTACACACACACACATTTGTGCATCTCAGCATAAGCGAGTTACCAACTTTTTTAAACCAATTTATGTAAAAAAAAATTAACCTAACCTAACCTCAATACCATCGAACCGAGAAGGGCGTGATTAGATGCCCGATCACAAGTGCGGTTTTGAAGAATGTTTTTTGTTAAATGTCTAAGTGGTGAGGTACTAGTTAGCCTAACATAACCTAGCCTAACTTTAACTGACCTAACATAGCGTTAGCTAACCCGATTAGTACTAATGTACTTTTATCCGGACCAAATAAATGTTTCTAGAGTTTTTATATATTTTAATGTTTCGCAGTATCAAATGTGTTACCTCACAAAAAATATTACCTCATTATATTTGTGAATTATCACACAGGCACCGTTCAAAAATTACGTAACGCTATTTTTGCTAAAACCTGACACCCCCACCCGACTGTAACATTCCGTAACGTGTGGGGTGTCGGGTGGGGGTAAGTGTTACCTAACATTTTAGGGGGTGTCTGGTCTAGCGTTACAGAACGTTCCTGGGAGTGTCAAGTTTTAGCAAAAATAGCGTTACGTAATTTTTGAACGGCCCCGCACTCGGATAACTCCATGTAGTTGTTTCGTACGTAACCCGAGTACGTGGTAATCCTCCTTATATTATTGCTCTTTCCTTGACCTTCACGTTGTATATTGCAGAAATACAAACGCAAGATTTAAAACCTCTCATTTAAAGTCTTCCTTTTAACAGTTATTGCAGTATTAAAGAGTCCATGAAAATATCAGCTTCGCAACAGACTTTTTGGTATTTTTAGTCATAAGTCAATGGTTTATTTTTTTTAATGAGCCATGCCGTTTATTTTTATGCAGGAAGGAAGGGCAAGGGCAAAAATGCACCCCTACCGTCATAGAACAAGAAGGGGAGAGCCGAATATCACGATCCAGAGTTTCGTAGATGCTTGGACACTCTGCGTTTGAAGGATTGGACGTTACAGAGAGTGGGAAAGATGAAGTGAGGAAGGCTGTTTCACAGTTGACTGACTAAGTAGATGAAAGATTGAGAATATCGATTAACCCTTGCTTTAGAAAGTTGGATAGGAAAGGGATGAAAATGTGTCGAAGGTCTTGTACAGTAAGGTCTCCTTAAAGGAAGAGAGTTCAGAAGAGCAGTGTCCGTTATAGTAGCGATAGTAAAGAGAGAGTGAGGCATTGTTGCTGCGAAGAGAATGAGAAATTGAAGACAGTCACTAAAAGGCGGGGAATTCATGAGCCATTGATTCCACCCGGTCAAGTAGAACTGTGTGGGTTGAGCCGCCTCACACACAAGAAGCACATTCCATACAGGGAGGAGAAGACCCCTGTACAGAGACGGCAACTGAGTCGGGGTGAAGAAACTGTGGAGCCGGTACAACACACCTAACCTCTTAGAAGCTGTTTTAGAAAGAAAATATATGTGATCTTTCAAGGAGAGATTACGAAAAAACGAAATATCAGGAATGTTAAGAGAAGAGGAAAGATTGAGTTGTGTTGTTGGAGATCATGTGGGAGATTATGACGAGTAGACAGATGAATGAACTGGGTTTCTGAGGTATTGAAAGCCACAAGGTTATCTTTACTTCAATCAAAGATAGGAAGATCAGAGGTCAGATACGCTATAGCTGTCTCACGCAAAGCATGTAGTAACTGTTGAAAGGGACGCTTTGTGAAGTGGGTGGAGAAATAAAGATTGGAATCTTCGGTATAGGAGTGGACAGGACAGGAATTGCAACTTAAAAGATCATTGATAAATAAAAGGAAGAGAGTGGGTGACAAGAGAGAACCCTGAGGAACACCACTATTAATAGCTTTAGGAGAAGATCAGTGGCCGTCTACAATCGCAGCCATAGATTGGACAGATAGGAAATCAGAGATGAAGGCACATAAAGAAGGGGGACAGTTGGAAATTAAGTATTTGTGCCTGACTCTATTAAAAGCTTTAGATATGTCTACCGCAATAGCGAAACTTTCATCGAAATCCCGAAGAGAGGATGACCAAGAGTCAGCTGTGGTATTTGTGGTAAAATGTAATAAATAATTTTGTGCATCTAGTCAGACCATGCTTGTACAAAATTTTATATTCTTTGGTAAAATCGAGGAAAAGCAAATTAGTCCATAAATTTACAAGAATACCACAGCAATAAAAATTTTGAGCTTCACATCCAAAGCCAGTGAGACCAAATGTGTGAAGCTGCGCTCAAAATGTAAGTGGTTCGTAAGCTTAAAGTAAATTGACTTCTGTTCGAAAGGTAGGATGAACGCTAATTTTGTGCAAAATTTGTTTAAGAACAAAAATTATTTACCGGCAGCTCTTAGAGAAAAAATAATAATGATAATCAGAAACAGTCTTCTTCTTCTTCCTCAGCATAATTAATCCCATTTTTATATGGGGTCGCTGTTTAAGGTGAGTCGCCTCCATCTTGGTCTGTAGTACACCATATCCTCCTCCAAATTCTTTTCCCGTAAGTCCGCTTTAACACAATCCTTCCATCTCTTCTTTGGTCTTCCTCTTCTTCGCCCACCCGGCAACTCCATCACCATCACTCTAAGTCCGACATAATCTTCATCTCGCCTCATCACGTGCCCATACCATCTCATTCTTGCCTCCTGTATCTTCTTTGATGCCACTGCCACCTTCACAGTTCCTCTAATATACTCATTCCTGATCCTATCCTCTCTTGTCACACCGCATATCCATCGCAACATCCTCATCTCTACTACATCCATTTTGTTCTCATTTGTCTTCTTCATAGGTAATGCCTCCGTTCCATACAACATTGCTGGTCTCGCCACAGTTTTATATACCTTTCCTTTCAACTTCACTGGCACCTTTCTATCGCACAAGACACCCGACATTTCTCTTCAATTCTTCCACCCAGCTTGCACTCTATTATTAATTTCTTTCGCCACATCTTCCTCATCCTTTAACGAGCCCAAGTACTTAAATCAGTCTACTCCTTTAATCACTTCTCCATTCATTACCATCTCATCTTCATGATCCTCATGTAAGCCACACCGTAAGTGTTCAGTTTTCCTTCTGCTTATTTTCACCCCTCTATCTTCCAACGCTCCTCTCCAACTCTTTAACTTCTGTTCCATCTCCTCCTTTATCTCGGCACACAATGCTATATCGTCTGCGTAAAGCATACTCCATGGCGCGCTCTCTCTCACCCCCTCTGTCAGCACTTCCATCACTATGTTAAAGAGAAACGGGCTAAGCGCAGATCCCTGATGCAACCCAACTCTTACTTCAAAATTGTCCGTCTCTCCCAGACAGCTCCTAACCGTCGCATGTACATCTCTATACATTTCCTGTATCAGTCTGACATATTTTTCTGTCTAAGGCTTTTCCACACCTCCTGTCTTGGGACGCTGTCGTAAGCCTTCTCTAAATCTATAAATACCACATGCATTAGAAACAGTATACATATTAAAATATACATATTGAAACTAGTGCGAAAGAGTATACATACAAAACCTTTTCAGTATATCTTACCATTTAATGTACGAGTGGGTAACGTGACGGTTCACAAAATTCGAATTTGTGGTAGTATTGGTTCGAATTCTACCGTGGTAAGGTAAATTTATTTCTAATGTATTTAATTTTAAAATTTAAGTTGCTGTTAGTAGGTTGTTCCTGATTAACATAAAATTGATGTGCATGTAATTACACTAAGTTTACGAAAATAAACCGAAATGATATTTAATTAACATTTACTCCAGTAGGTGGCGCTAACCACTTCGATTAAATTATTTTCAAGGAATCAGTTCCTCGAAAAGTATTTCAGCAAGCATCGACGTTTGGTGAAAATACTGTACACTCATCACGTGAGGGCACTTATTCGATAAAAGAATCTCCTACATCTTGATGAAAATTTTCGTCTCAGTAGTTAAAAGCTGCTGCTAAATATGTTTTGATTTTTTTAACTTTGAATTTTTAACACCAAATGTTTTTGAGTGTTATTCTTGTCCTGTTCTTTTTAAGGTTTATTATTATGCATACAAAAGAGATTTGCCTTTTTGCAGGATGCTTTTCAGAGTACTTAAACAGATTGGCCGTATGAAAAATGAGGATATTCGGTTAAGATTTGGATTGAAAACGCTAAATTGGAGATGAGAATGGATGGTAATTTGCTACATTGGTACGGTCATGTGTAGAGAATGAATAATGAAAGAATTATGAAAAAGGTTAAAATAGTGAATGCTTATAGGTGTAAGGAGTAAAAAAAGACTGAGTAAAAGATGGAAGGATAAATATGGTATGAAAGTTAATTAAGAAACCAAGAGGAATGGATTAGGTTTGTGAAGAGTGTAAATGGAACCCTTAGTCAGTGTCGCAACCTTTTCATGAAATGTAACACTAGATTTCTGAGGTTGGGACGGTACCTTATTCCTAGTATAAAACTTGTCTGTGTTAGTATTTTGCGTGTCTCTAGTCTTAAAATTAAGCGTCGTGCCCATCCCATGGAGAAATAAAAATAAGTTTTTATATATGTATATGTACACATTTTTGCTATGTATTTTCTCAGAACACTTTAAATGAGGACATTTTTTTTATTAAGTCTCTTATTTTTCTGTTTTGCTTTATTTTATATGTTGGTAATTAATAATGAAACGATAGACCGAGAAACAGATAAATTTTGCAAAGAAACAAAATAGCAACAATACTATACCGAAACATTTCAGTATGCGCTAAGGCTATGTACAGACAGAGGAAATACTTGTAAAAAGTAAATGGAGCTATAAACACGGGGAAAACACTTTACAAAACAGAAATGTAGCAATAAATATGGCAAAACAACGTAACATCAAAACAAATATGTGATTCTCATCGTTATCTATCTGTTTTAGAGAAGAAGTGACAGAATCAGAGACATTTAAGTTCGAATCTACTTTATATACAATAATATGTATTTTAATGAACATTGAATGTAATGAAATGATAGCGAAACATTAAAAGTGAAGTTAATCTGAGAACAAACTCTGCTTCGCTTTGGCAGCTTGAAATAAATTTCCTCCTACTGACAAAGAGGTAATTCCAGGGAGAGAAACGCAAACAATGAGACTGATATTACTCACCAAATTATTTGCTTAAATCCGATGTTAATAAAATGAATCCTTATTCATTATGCTTCTTAATGTATATATATATATGGCGCCTCAGTGGTGTATTGGTTAGTCGCTGACTACAAATCCATCGGCCCCGGGATCGAGACCTAGTGACGGTAGCCGGCGCGAAGCAAAACCCAGCTGTTCATCCTTCCACACAATAAAGAAATTGGTTGGTAGATAAATGGGTACCCTGGGTGGCCTAGTGGTTAAGACACTGAACTGCTGGTGAGGCGTGGTTCGGATCCCACGTTAAACTGTAGGTTTAAGGTGGAGTGAAAAGTTTGACCTTCGTCAAATGAACAATTCGGGCAGAAGCAAACCAAAGGTGTGTGTGTGTGTATATATATGTACAGTGTACACAGAGTCCCGTTACAGTTTTGAATGTAAAAATAAAAAAAATATATTAAATAAAAATAAAGGAAGTGTAAATATTTAGAGCAGGGGACTTTTCTAAATTTATTTTGAACTATAGCAACCATGAAGGAATTATGTCAATGCTAAAACGCCACCAGACAAAAAAGGGGACTGCAGAGAAAACAAAGTGAGGGTTATGGTTAGCTAATATGAATCTGTAATAATAGGAAGAATGCTTAGGGGTAATTAACATCCTTCGTTAATCTGGCTAACCTAACATTTTGTAACGTCCAAGGTCATATGACAGAGGAAACCCCTGCAGCTTTTCGTAGGAACCGAACCACTACCCCACCGAGAGAAACCCCTTAATCACTGAAATTTAAAGTTCGAGATGGGACTCGAAGTCAGAACCTTCAAATTAACTGTTCAGACATATTACAGCAGCGAGTTCTCGGACAGCTGAAATTGGATTCAACGTCGATATGCTCAGTCTCTTCATACTTCTTTGTGCCAAATAAGTTCTTACATATTTCTGCCCAGAATCGTGCAAAATCTGTTTTTCGATTCGCCAAAAATTCCTTTACTTGACAAAAATGTGAAAACCTATCCAATTCTAATTCTTCTCGCTCTTTCTGGCATTTAGCTAAGAACCTCTCCAACAACTTTACTTCTTCTTCTTTCCCTCCTCTTTTCCATTCTAACGACTCAGATGCCATCTCTTTTCGTGATAAAGCTGAACTCTTCGCTGAACTTTCGCCTCCAACTCAGTCCTGAATGATTCCTGTTTAATCTGTTTATTCTGCCCTGTACGGTCCTGATGGTGTCCCTCCTGTTCTCAAACCCAGTGCTTCTGTGCTATCACCCTGCCAAGGTAAACGTTTTTCGTCTTTGACTTTCATCTGGTACTTTTCTTTCCTGTTGGAAGTTCGCTTCCATTTAGCCTGTCCCAAAGAAGGGTGACCACTCTCAACACTCCAACTATTGTCCAACTGCTTTGATTTCTTGCCTTTATAAATTTTTTAATCCATTCTTAATAGGAAGATTCTTAAACACCTCTCTTTTCACAATCTTCTTTCAAATCGTCAGTATGAGTTCCACAAGGAACGCCCCACTGTCGATCTTTTTGCATCTCTCTCTGACTGTTGATCAACTATGATATAGTTGCTATCACTGAAACTTGGTTAAATACCGCGACTCGGGACTTGTTGGGGGAACTTGATATACCGGGTTTTAAACTCTTTATTAATGATAGGTTACATAGATTTGGAGGCGGCGTTTTGCTGTACATTCGTAATTCCCTTAGGGTTATCGAAGTTAAGTTAGATTTTCCGGCAGCAATTAATGCGATCTGTGTTGAAGTTAGGGCGCGTAGTATTAGTTTTAATTTTGTCGTTGTTTATAGACCTCCCGTTCAAACCCTCGATATAGATACTAGATTTTACTCACTTCTTGGTAATTTTATTGACAATCGGAATAGTATAATTGTCGGAGACTTTAACTGCCCTAATGTTAATTACGAGAATTTTACGGGTAATGAAGAGGGTTTGAGATTGGTTGAGTTTATGGACGATAACTTTTTACGACAGATAGTTACCGAACCTACGCGCGGTGACAATATTTTAGATTTGGTGATGACGAACGGCGAGAATATAGTCGAAGGTTTAGAAGTAGGCGAGAGTTTAGGATGTAGCGATCATCAAATTCTTAGGTTTAAGTTATTGATAGAAAACACTCAGGATAGTAACGTAATAGAAGTCCCTGATTTTCGTATGGCTAATTTTGATAGTTTCGCGGATAGGATGAGAGTAGTGGACTGGGATAACTTATTATGGGTAATGACACAAATCTGCGTTGGGTGGCGTTTAAAGAAAGTTTTAGGAATATTGAAAGGGAGTTTATTCCTCGTAGGCTCAAGCGCGCTAGAAATCGCGGTAGGCCGAAGTGGTGGAGTAGGGAAATAGGAGAGTTTATAAACGAGCGTAATAGAGCGTATAGACTTAGTAAGCGCAATGGAGAGGTAGCTAACTTTAATAGATATATCGAGTTAGACGTCAGGTTAAAAGATCAGTTAGGAATGCCAAGCGTAATTTAGAGATACTTATAGCTGCGGATAGTAAACATAATCCAAAAAGTTTTTTGAATACGTTAATAATCGTAAGCCGGTAAAAAATAACATAGGCCCTCTAGTGGATGTTAATGGCGCTTTGGCTTCTGACGCTCAGGCGATGGCGGGTATTTTCAATAACTTTTTTGCGACAGTTTTTACCGTAGAAGACGTAAATAATGTCCCGACGTGGATGATATCGTTCCATTTAGTTGCGAGACTATTTTAGATGAAATAACTGTTTACGAGGCTGAGATTGCGCATTATATCGATAGGCTAAAAGTTAGCAAGGCTCCAGGCCCTGACGCTTTTTATCCCAGACATTTGAAAGATTTGAAAGAAGTTATCGTAGGCCCCTTAACGAAGATCTTTAATCAGTCACTCGAAACGGGAATTATTCCTGAAGACTTTAAATTAGCTAACGTCACGCCTATTTTTAAAAAAGGCGACCGCGCGGTAGCTAGCAATTATAGGCCCATTAGCTTAACGTCAATTGTCGGTAAACTTTTGGAATCCGTAGTTAGGGATCGTATTATCGATCACTTAGAAAGTAGAGATTTGATTAATAGTAGTCAGCACGGGTTTCGACGCCATAGGTCTTGTTTAACTAATTTGTTAGAATTTTATAACGAAGTAGTGCGCGAATACGATAGGCATAGGGCAGCTGACGTTATTTATTTAGATTTTAAAAAGGCGTTCGATACAGTTCCGCATAGGAGACTAATTGCGAAGGTTAAAGCGCACGGTATACGCGGTCAGGTAGCTAACTGGTTAGAAGAATGGCTTCGTGCTAGGAGACAGAGGGTCGTAGTTAATGGTAGTGAATCGGGGTGGTTAGATGTAGGTAGCGGTGTCCCACAGGGTTCAGTGTTAGGCCCATTGTTATTCGTAATTTACATTAACGACATAGATGTAGGATTGACTAGTAACGTTTCAAAATTCGCGGACGATACTAAAATAGGCGGTAAGGTTGTTAACGAGGACGATAGAAATAGGATCCAAGACGATGTAAATAGGATTATGGAGTGGACGGATAAGTGGCAGATGCAATTTAACGTAGATAAATGTAAAGTTTTGCATATAGGTTCTCGCAACAATAATTACGCGTACACGATGGATGATAGGGAGTTAGCGAGCGTTGACGAGGAAGTAGATTTAGGCGTACGCGTAACTAAAGATTTAAAGGTTAGGAACCAGTGCCTGGAGTCTTGCGCAAAAGCGAATAGGATGTTAGGCTTCATAGCGCGTAATTTCGAATTTAAGTCGAAGGATATCATATTGCCCCTTTACAAGTCCCTAGTCAGGCCTCATTTAGAATATGCAGTTCAGTTTTGGTGCCCGTACTTGCGTGAGGATATTGATAGGTTAGAAAGGGTTCAGCGTCGTGCCACGAAACTTATTCCGTCATTGCGCAACAAGCCTTATGAAGATAGGATTAAAGTGTTAGACTTGTATTCACTCGAAACTAGGAGATTAAGGGGGAGCTTATTGAAGTTTTTAAAATCGTTAATAACATCGATAACGTGAATTTTGACAAATTGTTCACTTTCGATAATAGTAATACTCGCAATAACGGATTCAAGTTGCGTGGCAGACGTTTCATTACTAATATCGCTAAAAACTTCTTTACGTTTAAAGTAATTGATAAATGGAATAATCTTCCCGCGTCAGTCGTTCATTCTACCAGCGTTAATATGTTTAAGAACCGTCTTGACAGACATTTTAAAGGTATTAACGTTGTTTAATTTAAATAACAACAAAGTTAGTAACAGAAGCTCTGGTGGTGGTGCTCGGGGATGAGTCTGTTGACGATGAATGCCAGCTTGTGACATGCCAGCGTGTGATGCCAGCAATAAAATTATTAAAAAAAAAAAAAAAAAAAAAAAAATTAGACTAACACGAATGTAGATGTAGCTCATAGCGTAAACTAACCCACTTTTTGTTTAACTTTACCTACTTTTTTTTTTTTTCTTATCCTCCTTACTTTGCATGTCTCTAACTCTTTTCTTGCATGTTTGTAGTTTGCATGGTATGACAGTGAGTTAAGACTGTGTTTGCATGGTTTGTAAGCGTTCTTATTTTACTTCTTTTCATCTTTCACCCCTCTCCTATTCTCTCCGACTATTTTTCTGACTTGTCGGCAGTGGCCGGCGGATGATGATGGTGAGACACTTTTCCTCTTTTTCTGAATGAATGTTAACCCACGAGTGATAGGTGTTGCTCCTTACTTAACCCCTTATTCTCTTCTCTTCTCTTAACCCCCTACTCTTTCCTTTCTCTCGGGCTAGCCTTAGAGTGGATCTTAGGGTCTTTGTTAGCCTTAGCTTCTGTAGATCTGTAGATCCTTCTTTCGAGAGTTTTGGTGAAACCTTTGCTATTGCGCTAGACACATCATTTTCCAAACTGCCCTCCTTTGGTTTCTATCCTTCTATCTGTGCCTTCACCTCTGATTTCCTTTCTGGCCTTTCTATAGCTGCGGTTGCGGATGGTCACTATTCTTTTTCTAAAACTATTAATAGTGGCGTTCTTCAGGAGTCTGTCCTGTCATCCACCCTTTTCCTTTTATTTATGAATGGTCTATTAAATCGCCCTTCCTCTCCTATCCACTCCATGCTGATGATTTCACTCTTCATTTCTCCACCCATTTCACAAAGCATTCCTCTCAACAGACACTCAATGCTTCGCTTGGACGGCTATGATACACCTAGCCTCTGCTCTTCCTGTTATCTCTGATTGGGTCAGAAAAAACCTTGTGGCTTTCAATGCCTCAAAAACTCAGTTCCTTCAATTGTCTACTCGTCACAATCTTCTACACAAATATCCCCTTACTTTCAACAATACACAACTTAATCCTTCCTCTTCTCTTAACATTCTTGGTGTTTTCTTTTCTCATGACCTTTCCTGGAAAGATCACATATACTCTCTTTCTAACACAGCTTCTAAGAGGTGAGCTATACCGGCTCCGCAGTTTCTTCACCCTCTCTCAGTTGCTGTCTCTGTATATGATTCTTGTCCACTGTATGGAATACACTCCTCATGTGTAGGGTGGCTCAACCCACACAGCTCTACTTGACAGGGAATCAAAAGATTTTCGTTTCACCAATTCCCCGCCTCTTACTGACCGTCTTCAATCCCTCTCTCTCTGCCGCATTGTTGCCTCACTCTCTCTTTACTATCGCTATTACAACGGACACTACTCTTCTTAACTCTGTAACTGCTCGCCTCCTCCTTTAAGACCAGCACGCAGTACCAGACTTTCGACACATTCTTATTCCTTTTCTGTCCAACTTTCTAACTCAAGGGTTGATTGGTATTTTCAACCTTTTATCTACTCAACCGGTGAACTCTTGAACAATTTTCCTT
Source organism: Bathynomus jamesi (assembly GCA_023014485.1). Lineage (NCBI taxonomy): Eukaryota > Metazoa > Arthropoda > Malacostraca > Isopoda > Cirolanidae > Bathynomus > Bathynomus jamesi. The sequence goes on along the minus strand of JAJOZX010005020.1, from coordinate 206,424 downwards.
AATCCATCTTTTCCCCTATCTATAACCTCCAATCTTTCAACTACAGAGTGTCCAGGCATCTTGAAAACCTTGGCCTTTCATTTTGGCTCTCTTCTCCCTCTGTGAGGTGGCTGTTTTTGCATGCATTCGCCTTTGGCCCCTTTTTCCTGCATAAAAAAATTTCTCCCATCCCACAAAATCTACAAAACAAAACTGAATAAATAACCAAAATTGTTTGATTTTCTTACTAAAAATTATTTTTTGCAACTTAAAACATACTGAATTGTATTCAAATTTAATGAATACAAAGACGCATATTAAATTTGGGTGGTGGCAATAGAACGGAAAAGTCCCTTAAGTGGTTTTTAGTAACCAAAACCGCTTCAGGAAACCAAGATGTGCTTTGCCAATTTCCGAAGGCATTTCACTTCTTGAGCTGATACAAACATCCTCTGACGTGCGTTTAATACCCAAAATAAAATTAATACTTGTATCATCAACAAAGCTGCTTATGTTATTAACAATAACAAGACTTCATTTCCAGTTCTATTTATATTTACTTGTGTAATATTTGAAACTCTGATGCGTTTAATAAAGTTTTGTTTTCTTATATACTGTATTTCCGATAACAACTTTATTTAGCTTATGTTTCTGGCCTATTTTTGTGTTTACTGGAAAAAGTGCTTTTTTCCTCATAAAATGCCTAATTTGCCTTTTTTTCCATTATTTCCTAGTATTATGCCATTAAAGTTCCAAAATAGGCCAATCAGTTTCTGTTATAGACATATAACCTTTGGTTAGCTTCCGCCCGAATTGTTCATTCTGACGAAGGTCAAGCTTTTCACTCCACCTTAGACCTACAGTTTAACGTAACTCCGAACCACGCTCCACCAGCAGCCCAGCGTCTTAACCACTAAGCCACCCAGGGTACCTATTTATCTACCAACCAATTTCTTTATTGTGTGGAAGGATGAACAGCTGGGTTTTGCTGCGCGCCGGCTGCCGTCAGCGGGTCTCGAACCCGGGGCCGATGGATTCGTAGTCAGCGACGCTAACCACCACTATATACAGTGTGTCCGATCCCACCATGACTTTACGGACACACTGTATATACTGTATATATACACCGGGTGGCCATAATTCAGGAACCATAGGAATAATTGTATTTTTTTTCTAATAATTCTTGTACTTTTTAATAATGTTTTTTTTTTCTTTATTTTCTTTTTGAGGAATTACCTGGATGACGTACCGATAATACAAAGGACGTGGCATGTTTTTTCAGCAAGACGGTGCACCTCCTCATTTTGGCATGCAAGTTCTCAAATACCTTGCTAAAACGTTTCCCAACAGATGGATTGGCCGAAGAGGTCCTATCGAATGGCACTCCCAGGTCACCAGATATCACTCCACTCGATTTTTTTCATAAAAAAGAAAATAAAGGAAAAAAAAAACATTATTAGAAAGTACAAGAATTAATTATTAGGAAAAAAATACAGTTACTCCTATGGTTCCTGAATTATGGGCCACCCGTCTCAACATTTGGAGAGTTCTAAACACAAAGCTTAGCTTCTGCAACTCAAAAAACGGTCGATAATAATATAATCAGACATGTCTCATTTCTAAGTATCCTTCAACTTCTAGCCAGCAATCTCAGTTTTTGTTGGATTTGTGCATTCCTCTGTGTAAACTTGAAAATGAGTCTTTGAGGTCTTTTTTGGAAAAATACATAAAGGGACACGTACCAAGTGACCCTACATTAAGGAATAATTATGCAGAATAGTTATGCAGAAAATTAGAGATGAAGTTAGCGGCAAAAAGATTTGGATCTCCATGACAAAGCAACGGATGATGTGGAAAGGTATGTTACTAACGTGATCATTGGAATCATGGAGGCCAGTCAACCCTCAAAAGTGCACTTACTTACATCTGAAGTACTTGAAAATACAAACAGCTCAACCATCGCTCAGCTTTTTACAGATGCACTGACTCTGCTTTGGCCAGATGGAATCAAACACGATAACGTCCTTCCGTTCATAACGGGTTCGCTTACCTACATGAAAAAAGTGGCAAGAGATTTTCAAGTCCTCTTCCCTGCAATGCTTCACCTGACTTGTTTAGCGCATGCACTCCACAAAATTGCAGATGAGATACGTTGTTTGTTTAGTAATGTTGATCTATTGGTGTCCAATGCCAGGAAGGTTTTTCTGAAAGCTCCGTCACGAGTTCAGGCGTTCAAGGAAATTGCGCCAGAATTCGCGCTGCCTCCTCAACTTGTTCCGACGAGGCGGGGGACATGGATCTCTGCTGCATTCTATTATGCCAAAAATTTTGACAAAGTAACCAAAATTGTCAACACTTTTGATAAAGAGGATGATTCTTCGATACAGAACGTGAGAAGACAACTACTCAGTGAGTTGATCCTCAACGACCTGGCGTTCATTGCTGCTCACTTTTCGAAGTTACCAGATGCCATTACTTTACTTGAGAAAAGGCACAAGACTTTGGCGAATTCTTTGGAAGTGCTTAATGAAGTTGTAAAGGAAATTTATGGTGCTCCAGGTGATAAGGGTTATGCTGTACGTGAAAAGTGTGACACTGTGCTTTCCTCTATCCAAGACTTGAACCAAATAAATGACATTGCCAGGGTTCTTGAAGGAGATTATGTTCAGATTGAAATGAACCCCGAAACTGAAGTGTGTTTTAAGTATGCCCCAGTCACTTCAGTTGAAGTGGAAAGATAACTTTCTCATCTGAAAAATCTTTTCTCTGACAGGAGTGAGAATTTACCTTTGTGAAAGTTTGAAGAAAGACTGATCATTATATAGAACAAATAATTGTAATTCCTGCTGTTTTTTCACCAAGGGCGTTGCAATATATATTTATTGTGCTTGCATAATAATATTATTTTATATTAAACATTTTTTGAAATTTAAATCCTTGTCATTGTTGTATAACCAACATTTTCAATACCTACTGTTTTGTTTACTATAATAGCGTTGTAATATCTATTATTTATACGTTATAATGGTATTATTCTATATTATTATTTATGCGTGTATAATGATATTATTCTATACCGGGTGATTATAAATAATCTTCCCAATTTTAAACTTTTATAATGAAAAAACTAACAGAGCTATAGCGAAAAGGAAGATATACAAATAAAGAATATTTTAGGGAATTTTTATTTGTAATGTTGAACACGTCAGAAATAGCCCTAAAGTTAACGTGTTTTGTGCTCTTAACGCTGAGAAAGTGTACGGTCCATTCTTCTTTGTGGAACAAACAATGCTACAGCTGTGGCTGATGCCCCAGCTGCTAGAGGACAAAGCTGATGTGTGGTTTCAGCAGGATGATGTGTCACCCCATTTCCACAATGTGACAACATTCCTGAATGAGCAATTGCCTGATCGTTGGATCGGGCGTGGGGGGGCCATTCCTTGGCCGGCTCGTTCGCCCGATCTACTCCCCCTTGACTTCTTCCTCTGGAGCTATGTCAAAAATGAAGTTTTTGTTCCACCAATGGCAACAACTTTGGAACATTTGAAAGAAAGGATACGTGAGGCTGTTAGAAAAGTTCAGTATGATATTCTACCAAATGTATGGAGGGAAACAGAATATCGCTTTGATGTCTGCAGAACCACAAAAGGAACTCATATTGAACTCAATAGCTTATAAATAAAACTTTTTGAGTTCTTCTTTATTTGTATATCTTGCTTTTCGCTGTAACTTTGCTGTAACTTTGTTAGTTTTTTCATAGTAAATGTTTAAAATCGGGAAGATCATTTGTAATCATCCGGTATTATTATTTATACTTGTATAATGATATTATTCTATATTAAACTTTATTTTTGGAATTGAAATCATTGTTATTATGTGTAACTAATATTTGTATTACCTAGTGTTTTGTTAACTAAGGGCGTTTTTATATGTATTATGCGTATATAAAGGTATTATTCTAGATTAAACGTTTTTTTGAAAACAAATTTATAAATGCGTTTTGGGGGGTTTACTTCCTATTTTGAATGTTTATTTTGCCTATTTGGCTGTCTTTTTCAAGGGTTTTTAGTGCCTAAATATCCGGGCTCTCTCTCTCTCTCTCTCTCTCTCTCTCTCTCTCTCTCTATCTCTCTCATATATATATATATATATATTATTATATATATATATATTAATGTCTCCATGCTGGTTCCAAACCTCACACTAAACCCAATTACCATTCAAACAACACTGAAAAATAGGAAATACAGAATGTGTAGTGTTTGCAAATTAAAAGCCCGACAAGGGACCTCTTCAACACTGAAGGAAAATAGCTTGGTTGTCAGGGGACCAAGACTTTTTAACCAACTTCCAAAGGACCTCAGAAACGTTACAGGGGTCAAAGTTGAAGTCTTCAAGAGAAGACTAGATGCCTGGCTGAGGACGGTACAAGATGAGCCGGGTGTACCTGGCTGTGTGTGATGGAAACCGCAAGAAAGCAACTCGCTTCTCCACCAAGCCAGGCCTAGAGGCGGGGCCACCAGCTTGACCTTCGTGTGAAGAAGACCAACACACGGAACATCATGAAGGTTAACGAGGTTATATATATATATATATATATATATATATATATATATATATATATATATATATATACACACACACACACACACAGATACATCTGAGATCACATTAAACCCGTGAACTTCTTTATTCTGAAATAACCCGCAGTAAAAATGAAACATCCACTCCAAGTACTTTCGAGTATATTTCAACTCCTCAATTTCCCTGAAGTGGAATTGAAATGTACTCGAAAGTATTCGGAGTGAGAGAGATATATATATATATATATATATATATATATATATATATATATATATATATATATATATATATATATGCAGTGTGTGTATGTGTGTAAACAAAACTAAAATAATGAAAAATAAAGGAAATTTTAGTGTGTTCCGCAATCATAACATGTGCACTTAAGATGTAGACCTGTGGTTCTTAACTTTTTAGGCTGCGACCCAAATTCTGGTCGTGGATTCGCGGAGCTAGCTCAGCGACCCATGCCTTCAAACAGTTCACTTGTAATAGATGATAAAATAAATAAATAATGATAAAATGGTTCGGGATAACATATAAATGATAAATGACAACTTAATGACCCATTCAAAATGGCTTAGCGACCCAGGAGTTAAGAACCATTGACGAAGACCAGTGGTTCCCAAACCCATGGTCGCGAAGGTGTTCCTGAGGGTCGCTTGAAAACCTCCCGTATTCGAAATTTTGTTACCAACTTAAGGATAAGCCCATTCTGACTCGGGAGGCTGAAAAAGCTCTTCTCCCTTTTCCAACAATATATCTTTGTGAACAAGGATTTTCAGGTCTTGTTGCAAGCAAGACTAAAGCAAGGAACCGCGTGGATCCTCAGCATGACTTGCGTTGTGCTCTGCCATCAACATAAAACCAAACTTAGAGGAGCTTACCAACAAAATGAAGCAGTATCATGGTAGCCACTGAGAGAATCTTGATTGTGTAATAAAGTCATTTTCATGTAAATTTGTTTTTCATTTTGTCCACTTAAAAACTCTTTGAAATTCATTATGTGTTGGTAATTAATTCAATCAAACTATATGAATATAAACAACGTATCAAAATGATTGGTCATTAACACTGCATGTACCAGCGTTTAGTGGGGTCGCCAGGCCAGGACAATATTGTATTCAGGGTCGCCACCATAAAAGTTTGGGAACCACTGACGTAGACAAAACTGAAGAAACAATAAATTCGATAAGCTTTCCCAAGTGCCTCCTGGAGGGCCATGACAGGTCTTGGCACATTGGCAGTGAATTTTTGTTTGTATCATGGCATGTGCGAAGAAAGTGCTACAGACAGCAAACGTTTCCTTCAACACTGCCATTAATGGGGAGAGGTTTTGGTTTTCTTAGTTAATAACCAAACTGTTCTAAGGCATGTTAAACGGGGTTTGTATCAGCTTTATAGGTGTCCATTTAGAGAAGACAATGCTTAATCCATTTATCTCTTACATTTGAAGGAAAGGATTTGGTTCTTGCACCATAATAGAATGAAACACGTTGCAACTGAACGATGGGATGAGACGATTCTCAATAATGAATATGTATTTGGTAGTTTCAAGGTGATTGATTCTCAGTCAATATCAAGGATGTGTTTCCAGCATCCCTGATCGTTATCCAACCCATTTCGCTAAAACCACTGCATCGAACTGGGTGGGAGCTGTAAACAGCATTCCTGAAATATTTGATCCATATCTGGAGCGTCCATGACGTAAAGACGTAATTTCATTGAATGGAGACTGGTACAAGAGCAAAAAACTTTTGAAATGCCATGGGTCAGTTGGCGATTTATATATATATATATATATATATATATATATATATATATATATGTATACCATATGTATAGATGTAATCATAACGTCAAGTGGGATAGTTCTAAAGCGCTCATTAAAAACAGAGATATACTGTAATTCAAAGGACTATTCTAGAATGTGCATTTATCCATTTTAAAAATAATTTCAGTAACAGTGCAGGAATGTATAAAATTGACAATATCCTGTTAAAATTCCTTCTGCCTCTCATTAACTCGTTAATTATGTGCTAATCTTTTTGTTTCCGTCCCGCTGTATATATTTTGGGCATCTCGCCTTCTCCCTTTGTACTTCTCAATACACGAAAGGCCTTGGAATCATTTTTCTTTTTCCTTGTGGGTTTGCATCATTCATTCATTTCACGTGTTTAATTGTGAAATTCATCGTGTATATATATTAACATGGTAAGGTAGGCTAAGGATATTTTACGCTCAATTTCCTTTACAGTTACATTATTATAATACCTATTCTTGGCTTTCCTAAGGCAGTTATCTAAAAATGAAATAGGATAACATAATTTAGTACCAATATTCGTGATATTGCATAACTCGGAATCTAAAAATTTTGGACTGACAACTTTCAATGCTCTAAGAAACATAGAAGAGAAAATAGAAGATTTAATCGAGGAATGATGGTCAGAATAAAAATGCACATAAGAGTTATTATTAATATTAGTAGGCTTACGATGACCTTCAAATTTGAACTGATTAGAGCATCTCCAAATTTTTAGATTCAGAAAAGATAAGCTTCCATCATTTTCTTTTTCAACAGTGAACTTAATAGATGGGACTGAATTGTTGAACCTACCAAGAAATAAGTCAACATCCAAATTATTAGGCCAAAGGCATAAAATATCATCTATATGCCTGTACCAGACAAGGTTAAAATTAAGAATCGTAGGCAAAATTCTGCTTTAAAAAAATTCCACATATAAGTTAGCTAGTACAGGTGAGAGGGGATTTCTTTAATCTTTATTTTGGCGCCTATTTTCGTCAAGCAACGTGACCATTGTATTATCGCCCAATTTACACAAATAGTGCTCACCGTTTGTCGCAAAACACACACACAAACAATATATATATATATATATATATATATATATATATGCGTCCACACCACGAGGGGGCACCAGGGGGGCCAAGCCCCCTTGTTTTTCAATGGTGCCCCCTCGTTTTTTCGTCAACTGCTTACAGATAGATTTTATCATAAACCCAAAATCCAGTCATAATATTTGAAGATAGTAATTGGTTACTATATATATTATTAATATTGTATAATTTCCCATATTGTTGATATGAAGAGAAAATCCTGTGATTAAAATTAAAACGTAAAATTTGTTGTGGAGAACGCGACTACGAGATCGTTAGGAAGGATATCTTGTACATTATTTAAAGAGCTGAATACTGTCTTCAATAACCTTCTCAGTCCCATGACAATTATTTATATGTATATTATGTAAGGATAATAAACTTCTATATCTATCAAGTTATTGTGTATCTGGTTTCACCTTAATATCATGGACATTCAAAGGATGTCTAAAAAAATGCTTATTTTTCAGTATTTGAAGCCTATATTTGCCCTCCTAACTGCCTCCAGAAGGCAGGAAATGGTGTCCCAGACAACGTAAATTTCAAAAATTTCCCGGGGGAGCATGCCCCCGGACCCCCTAGAGCTCGTGCCTCTGGCGGTGGCAAATACTTGTGCCCCCCCCCTGTATTTGGAAGTGCCCCCTTACTTAATTGATCTTGTGGACGCCCCTGTATATATATATATATATATATATACACACAACTACACCGACATCTGAGGATAAACAGAAAAATCAGTGTTGGCACAGTAATTTTTTATAGGTGAGATGTAATTGCATTCTAAATAAAAGTAGACATTTCGTTAGACTTTTCGTGTCTCAATTTTGTGAATTTTGAAACGTTAATGTCTAAGTACTAGACATTTCACAGTAATGAAACATTTTGTTACACATTTCAGTAATAATCGAAACTTCTAAACCAGTGGTTCTCAAATTGGGGTACGGCGTACCCCCAGGGGTACGCGAGGGAATCTTAGGGGGTACGCGAAGGGGTCCTGAAAATATAACCCTTTTAATTTTATATACGATTAACAAACGGCCACGAGTCACAGGGTCATAAAGAAAGTAAAAATCCTCTATCTCTCTCGAAAATCCAGAAAATCTTGGGAAAGAATTCAGAAGTACAGACGATGAAAAAGTTTGAGAACCGCTGGTCTAAATTGTCCTAATTTTTTAAACAATTGGAAAGACTAATGTAAAATGTCTAATAAAATGTTTAATGAATTGTCTAACAATGAAATGTTTAATGCATAAAAGTTTAAGGAGTCTAAGTTTAAGTATAAATTTAAGTTCACATGAAAAGAATTGTTTCACAGCATTATTCTTAATAACTTTTAACTTTCAATTTATATCGATTTTGTCTTGTAATTGACTATGATGACCCCTATCAAATAACTTCCTGTAATTTACATTATCAAAGCCATTGGATCAAGTAAAGATAAGCACCCCCAGCCTTCTTTAATTAGCCTTATAAGGCTAACTAACGAAAATATCACGACCTAACCAGTCGTCAAGGGCGTACAGTTGACTTAACGATTGGTTAGGTTAGGTCGTGATATTTTCGTTAGTTAGCCTTATAAGGCTAATTAAAGAAGGCTGGGGGTGCTTATCTTTACATTATCAAAGCCATTTATCAGTTTTAAATACTCGAATTAGTTCTCTTATAAGTCGACGCTTATGAATGAATATGAATACATATCTAGTTCAACTAATTTTTCCTCAGATGTTTTACTTCTCAGTTCTGGATTTATTTTGGTTGCACAAGCCCGAACTCTTTCTAATTTATCAATGTTTTTTCTCAAGTATTTCTATCTTAAAGATTGAACCGAGGGTTGGCCTACCGTATAGCAAGAGGCCTAGTTCTAAGGCTAGGCTCAGGGTTCAGGGTTACAGGCTGGATCTTAAGTTTGGAAGACTTTACTAGCCAAGGCCTAGCCGAATAAATAAAATTAATAAATTCATGAAAGACTCAGAAGACTTAATCCTACATGGACTAAATGAATAAATGCAGAAATATAATAATTGTTTTCTCCTCCTTTCGAGATAGCCTATAAATACAAACACTAAATAAAATGCGTCACAATGTTTAAGCAGTTTAAGTTAAAAACTCCTTTAACTTTCTTGCATTAGACATTTCAACTGACTTTATTGAAATATCTAATACAATATTTTACTAATGTGAAATGTCTAATACATTACAAACTTGAAAATTCACAAAAGTAGGACAACGAAACGTCTAACAACACTTCTACTTTTATTTAGCGTGCGTCAACGTCATCCTGACACGAGTTTCAAATATATTGATGACTCGCAGTCAAGCATGAGACGATCTCATGCTGGTATAGAATTGCAATGTCACAGTTTGCTCCCATATTATCGAATAACTTTCCTACTCTTATTAAACAAGAATCATCCAACTCCAATTTCAAATCTCGCTTGAAAAGCCATCTTGGTAATTTCAGCATCGCATCACGCACAGACATCCCCCTAATCCTAAAACCGCAATGGTGCAACCTTTAATACTCTCAATGTTATATAAAATCTTCGCCTCTTGTGCAACCAGTTTAATGATACGTATAATTTTAAAGCATATATATATATATATTACATCATCTAATAGGAAGTAAATTTATTGTGTGAGGAGTTTATAAATATATAATTATGCAAAAAAGTATATTGATTATTTATATGTTACTGTCAATCAGGTAATTTGTAAATTGACTGAAAGTTTTGGCAATGTGTCAAATTGGTGAAACACAAAACCTAACCTAACCTAACCTAACCTTTCTGGTAATGCTGCATATGCATGCCCACTGGTATTTCCCAATATGTTAGGTAAGGTTTCGTGTGTATCACCAATTTGGAACATTGCCTAAAATTTTAGTCAATTTACAAATATTGCCTAATTTTAGACAGTGACTGTAACATATAAAATTACACAGTATATTAGGGATGTACCGAATACCGAATACTTAGTGCAAAACTATTCGGCCGAATATTGAATACCGAAAATTAGTTTTATTTCGGTTATTAGGCGTCAATATAAAAAATTCAATGGAATTATTGTCTGAACAATTGCGCGCCGAATCTGTTCGCAGCAGGGTTGAGAGCGGTTAACCGGTTAAAAATTTCCAACCGGTTAATTTCGGTTAAAATCAGTTTTTTCAATAAATTCGTATAAAATGCACAAATCGTGGACAAAGAGATGCTAAAATATTCTCAGGAAAAAGGTTGTCGAGTTGACGAGAGCCCATTAAAATGGTAGACGTCAAGACGGAATGACTACCCAACATTGATCCGCCTTGCGAGGCGATATTTGGATGTTCAAGCTATATATATATCGTCTGAACGATTATATTTTTATTTTCGGCTTTTAGACTTGTATTTGAGAGTCGATGCGTGTCGCTTGAGAAAGAAACAGCAAGCGCCATCATATTTTTACATGAGAACGGGCAGTAGTTAAGTTTATATCGATGCCTGTTCTCGCATTTCCAGGTCGCAGACATGGGCGTAAGTATCGATTTAATTGCATTTAAATGTCAAATACATCTAATAGGAAGTAAATTTATTGTGTGAGGAGTTTATAAATATTATACAAAAAAGTATATTGATTATTGATACGCATACACTGCATGCAACTCATTCATGGACCGCACGCCACTGATATATACACACACACATATATATATATATATATATACTGTGTATATATACAGTAATCCCTCGTCCAACGCGGGGGGTTTAGGTTCCTCGAGAACGGCGCGTTACTTATGGAATAAATGGGGACACGTGAACGCGGCCGCGTAAAGTCTCCCATTAATACTTAGATATGTAGATTTTTTATAGACACACAAGTGAATTTCCCTATCTATATTGTATATGAAATAACAACATAATAAAATCATAAACATAATGATATTTATATACGATAAATAAAAATATATTAAATGAAAATAGCACGCATCTTTCCTTCACTCTTTCGGATGGTGCGTATGGTAGATTCATTCACACGATACTCGCGGCCAAGTGATGTTATGCTCATACCACCACGCAACTTATCTAGAATCTTTATTTTTTCGGCTAATGTCATAACCTTACAACCTTTTTATTCTTCACTATTACTTGCAGATGCTTTACGTTTTGGTGCCATACTGCTGTCTAAGGGTAATAGCAAAACAACAGCAAAATACGACAAGAACAATCCAACACAACTTCACTGAACTTAAGGCCGTAGCGGGACTGAGATAAAGGGTGATGCGAGGGGTGACGCGAGAGGGAGGGAGATGTGGGAGTGTTGGAGAGTGTAGGAGAAAACACTAGAGAGCGCATTGGCACGTGTACAGTACTATTGTATTAGAGCGTGTTTGGCGGATCGTGTATAATCAAATTTTCCGCTTTCTGCAAATAACACTGGTCAACAAAGATTTTTCATCAGAGTAAAATTTGTGGTGGTTGGATAGCATTTTTCACGCTGATTCCAAAACTGCATTCACATTTTTTCTAGCACGTATAGTTTTCAAGATGAAGGCATATATATAACTACACAGATTTAACCATTTTAAATAGGCAAAATACTAATATTTCAACATTTGATTGTGTTTATTTTATTGTGTTTTTTTAGTTTATTCATCTTATTTATTTCAATTATCTTAATTATACATCTTATGTATTTTAGGTGTGAGCTTTTACGTCTAGCAGCATTGTGATTCAGGCAACAACGCCGTGCTTTGTGTGTCAAAAGATCAGTCCAGTCCAAGAACTTGTTGTGTCAAGTTGGTGTACATTTTTTTTTAATTTATAGTTTGCTCAGGTCAGTCAACATGCCTTGACAATGTAAGTAAGAATGACCCCGACAAGTTCTGTTTCGTATGCGGCCAGTTGACAACTAAAACACGACGAAGTATTACAACCGACATTAAGAAAATATACAAGCTATACTTTGGTTGCCATCTAGGTCAGTGTTTCCCACCGGGGGCCATATGGCTCCCTGGGGGCCATGGCACATTTTGAAGGGGGCCACAGGAAATGTTATTTTGTAAAATAGAGTTAAATCTGCATATTACCTACTGAAAATATGCTTATGGGGGCCACGGGAAAAAATAGGTTCCTAAGGGGGCCATAAGCCAAAACCGGTTGGGAACCACTGATCTAGGTGACCAAGATAAACCATGGGCGCCACATCAAATCTGTTCTGGCTGTTCAAATGGATTACGTGATTGGCTTAACAAGAAGAAAGCTTCAATGCCATTTGCCATACCCATGATATGGAGGGAGCCGAGAGATCATCATGAAGACTGTTATTTTTGTAGTGTGAACTTAATGGGGTTTTCTGCCAAGAACAAACACCAGATTGTATATCCAAACTTGGATTCAGCACGTAGACCAGTAAAACATGATGAAACATTGCCCATTCCAATTCCCCCAAGTGATAGGCTAGATTCTATCATAGATGACATGGAAAGTGATGAAGGTGCAACTGGCGTTTCCGGACCATCTACAGAACCAGAGTACACTTTTGAAGGTAGACATTTAGAGCCTAAAAAGTTAACCCAAGGACAGTTGAATGATCTTGTTAGAGACTTATCGCTGTCTAAAGAGAAATCAGAGCTTCTCGCCTCAAGACTAAAGGAGAACAATTTACTTGAGAACAATGTTCGTATTAGTTACTACCGAAAGCGGAATTTTGAATTAACAGCATTCTTTTCAGTAGACGGTCCTCTCTGTTATTGCCATGACATCAATGGACTATTTACAGCCATATCTGAGACGTATGTGGCATCTGAGTGGTGCCTCTTTATTGATTCGTCGCAGAGAAGCCTGAAAGCAGTTCTTTTGCATAATGGTAATATAATGCCATCCATCCCCATTGCCCATTCCGTCCATCTAAAAGAGACATATGACAATATGGATATACTACTTAAGGCAATCAAATACGACAGTCATCAATGGAATGTTTGTGGAGATCTAAAAGTTATAGGAATGCTTATGGGTATGCAGTCAGGATTCACAAAATTTTGTTGTTTCCTTTGCCTGTGGACAGTCGCGCCACTATAGAACATTACACCAAAAGTGACTGGCCACTTAGGTATACATATGTCCCAGGGATAAGCAATGTCCAGTCTGTCCCTTTAGTGGATCCCCAAAAGATCTATCTGCCACCTCTTCACATTAAACTTGGTTTAATGAAGAATTTTGTTAAAGCAATGGGTAAAGTCAATTCTGAGGTTCCAATACCTTTCAAGGAAATTTCCGAAGGTTACTGCAGCAAAATTGAAGGAAGGGATTTTTGTTGGGCCACAATAAGGGAGGTTTTGAATGACACTGAATTTGAAAAAGTCCTAAGTCCGCTGGAATTGAAGGCTTGGCTGGCGTTCAAATGGATATGTGAAAACTTTCTTGGAAGCAACAAGTCACCTGCGTATAAGGATGGAGTCAAGAACCTCCTTGATGCCTTCAAAGGAATGGAGTGTCGAATGTCGTTAAAAATTCACTTCCTGCATTCCCACTTAGATTTCTTTCCTGAAAACCTTGGTGCAGTGAGTGACGAGCAAGGAGAGCGCTTCCATCAAGATATTCAGATGATGGAGAAGCGCTACCAAGGATATTGGAATGAAAGCATGATGGCGGACCATTGTTGGATGCTGTATCGTGACAATCCAGGCCAAATTTACAAAAGGAAATCACACTCACAGCGCTTTTAATAAAATAATGTATATATTCTTTATTTATAAGTACATTGAATAAGGTATATGATGTATTTGTTGTTTAGCATTCCTAAGTGTGATCTATACATCCATAAATTTTCTTATAGCAATATCAAAAACTTAAAAATATCAAAACCAGTGTATCTATATAACTCTACGTGCTAGAAAAAAAATAAAACCAGATTCGGAATCAGCGCGAAAATGCATTAAGAAAGTGTGATCATGTTTGTGATGAGAAAAAAAGTTTCATTTTGTTGGCCAGTGTAATTGTTCGCATTTATTTTTCCATGTATAAGCAAATTCGCGCTGGACAGACACGCGTTGGACAAGGGTTTACTCTGTATATATATATATATATATATATATATATATATATATATATATATATATATATACAGAGCTGGGCAGTATTTAAATACATTTGTATTTAAATACGTATTTAAATACATTTGTATATTTAGAACTGTATTTATAAATACATTGTTTTTCATGTATTTAAATACAGTATTTAATACTTTAATGAGTATTTAAATACAATGTATTTAAATACTCAAAAATAAAAATGTAAATACTTTTACTGGTTTAATACACGTTCTGTACTAGCACAGTACGACGCGTCGACAGTGTAGTACAGCATGGTTCATGTTTCAACGTGTCAGTTCAATCAGTTGTGTGCCACTCTTAGTCGAAAGCGGTTGATTTCTTTATCGTGTGCGTGTCATGGCTTCAACAAGCAAATCCGGTGAATCAAACAGTGATATATCTGCAGATAACAATTTAGTGCACCCTCTGTTTGATGGAAAATACTTTAAAATTAAATCTAAAGACGGTAATAAGTAAAGTGCACCTGCTTGCTGCGTAAACACGAAGTCTCTGCTGCAAGCAATGCTACAACGAATCTGTACACTCATCCTTTATCAAACATTTTATATTGTTGTATTCATGAATTAGTGAATGCATATGTTAAAATTTGTATGTATTTAAAATGTATTTACAAATGTATTTAAATACAATTGATGTATTTTGTATTTAGTATCTAAATACATTCGTAAAATGTATTTAGTATTTAGTATTTAAATACATTTCTCCCATGTATTTAGTATTTAGTATTTAAATACATTCAATGTATTTATTGCCCAGCTCTGTATATATATAAATTAACCGATTTTAACCGGTTAACCGGTTAAATTAAAATTTTAACCACTCCCACCCCTGGTTCGCAGTTTAATCATTCATCTCTAGCCTGTGACAGACTTAAGGAAATCCAGAAGCAACATAATTTACCCGAAAAAACTTATCACCCGATGTAATTCTACATTCTTTATGCTACAACGATTTCTTCAACAAAAAACTGCAGTTGTTACATACGCCTCGGATTATGACATACCAACCCTCAACAACCATCAGAGGACTCTTATTCAGCATTTTGTAAAGCTTCTTAGCCCATGTGAAAAACTTCTTGTCTTTCTATAGTGTTTCCCAGTGTAATAGGTCTCGTGGTATCTTTGCGTAACATAACTGATGATACAGATATTCATATTATGAAAAACGATTTAACAGAAAATTTACAGAATTGCTTCAAGCAGTGGAAGACAGACATTACTTGCATGACTATTCAGGGTTTTAGATCCTCGTTTCAAATTTGCTTGCATTACAGTGCCTGAGTTTGTAAAAAGTGAGGTAATCACTATGTCTGCATCACCTAATGATAGTCGTTCATAAAGCAACTGCTTTTGTTTTACGAGAAGATCAAGAACTTTTGAAAAAGAAACCGAAGGTTGACTTATAGAGCTACTTCGATGAGGTTGCTACGTTTTCACAATCAGATGTACAGATGCCCGCATATGTAATGTTCCTCGCCTCACAGGTGAGTTCAACGCTGTTCACGATCATATTAATTGTTTATCTTTATAAACACAGATATTACATTATAATTAGGGGCCGTTCAAAAATTACGTAACGCTATTTTTTGCTAAAACTTGACACACGATCCCCCAGGAACATTCTGTAATGCTAGACCAGGCACCGCCTAAGATGTTATGTAACACTTCCTCAACCCCACACCCGACACTTTACGCAACGTTACAGAGGGGGGGGGGGGGGTCAGGCTTTAGCAAAAATAGCGTAACGTAATTTTTGAACGGCTCCTGTATTTCAATGTTATATGTTGTTGGATTCGGTTGTCCCCCCTCCACCCACACCTTCCCCTAGTTGGGGTACATCCCCAATATATATATATATATATATATATATATATATTATATATATATAACAAGGTATATGCTGTCATACAGATGTATAATTTTAAGTGAAAGTTGATATCATGCGTAATGTTCATTTAATTTTATCCTAAATGTACTGATCTTAGGGTATGATTATATTTACCTAATGTTTCCGTACAAATTCCTTTACAATTTTTATATAATGTTTATGCTGGTTAACTGTTCTTTATATTTTATTCTTTTATGAATAAGTAGGAAAAAAAAATATAGAATGATATATAATGAGGCGGGATGCTGCAGAGGGGTCGACCGCAGGTCGATCCTGAACCGTCGTTCAAACTCAACAAAAGTAACAAAAGTAAATAATATATATATCATGTGTAACTTCATATTGTAATACCCTCTTACTGCAGAAAAATAAATGATTTTTGTTTTTCTTGTTGTAAGGATTGTGTGGGTATTGGTTTTATTCTCTCTCTCTCTCTCTCTCTCATTATTATATATACAGGGTGGGCCGTAAGTTTCCATACATAGGAAAAATAAACATTTTTTTATGGACAACCATTTTTATTTATATAATATGCTCTACATGGTTGCCATTGTTTTGAAAACACATTTCAATACGTGTTCCCCACTGTTGATGAACACGCATTATATAATATGCTCTACATGGTTGCCATTGTTTTGAAAACACATTTCAATACGTGTTCCCCACTGTTGATGAACACGCATTAGCACAGTTGACGTTATGCTTGTAATGGCGTTGGTGATACGTTCCTTTAGATGATTTATGTCTCGTATCTTTTCCTGATACACCATGGCCTTCAAGTGCCCCCAAAGATATAAATCAAGGGGGGTGAGATCTGGGGATCTGGGAGGCCACTCCACAGGACCACGCCGACCAATCCAAGTATCCGGAAACTGCTGATCCAAATACCGACGCACGTGAAGACCATAATGAGGTGGAGCTGCATCTTGCTGGAAGTAAACTGGGAAGTTACCTTCCTCGTTTAGCAGGGATGGGAAAATCTCTTCTTGCAACATGTTAAGATACCTTTCGGCATTAAGATTTCCACTGACAAAAATTGGTCCAATAATTCTGTCACCCCATATCCCGGCCCACACCATCACTTTACCGGCACCTTGCATCTTCGTCGGACTCAGCCAGTTAGGGTTAGCATTACTCCAATAACGTATGTTTTGCCGATTAACCTCTCCATTGACGTAAAAATTTGCTTCATCAGTAAACAAGATCTTACAAACGCATATTCTTAGGGTATCTGAAACATAAAACAAACGTTTAAATTTTCCTATGTATGGAAACTTACGGCCCACCCTGTAGAGTATACAGTGTATATATATATATATATATATATATATATATATATATATATATATATATATATATATATATATATATATATTAAAACAATCCATGAAACACACTATAACTTTGTACACAATAAAATTTTGCAGGAACAAAGCCATGCACGACTCACGTAAATAACAGCCAATTCTGGAATTGATTTTCACTGTTATTCAGACACATTTGAACACGAAACTGAATGTTGTTTAAGGTACTCCGTGAAATGTCAACATTAATTTTCAAATGCACTTTGTTATGGTGTGAAGAGTGTTGTTGTTCAACTCCTCTCAAATAACTCCACAGAAAGAAATCTGGTCATGATAATCAGGAGATCTTGATGGTCAAAATCCTTACGAAATGATTAAGTCACCAACCAAGGATTGAATGTAGGTCATGCGTGTGCGTGATATTTTACATCCTTTAATTGGGAGTAGCCCTGTGTAAGCTAAGTGTTGTCCAACTGATTTACGAATTCATCAAATCATCCCTTGAATAATTAAAAAAAAATAATGACCAAAATACACTCTTATTGTATATCAGACACCGCTTTTCCGAGCCTGAAGAGGAGTCTTATAAAGAACATAAAGATGCTCGTTTACCCATACTTGAATATATTTTGTGTGTATTGATAAGAAGTTTTAAAGCGAGTGTTGCCACCTAACTCAGGTTGTCCTGCATAGTTTCAGTCTACGGTGATCTGCTCAATGTGTACAAAATTATGGAACATTACAATGGATTGAATCACCCCCACCCCCCCTCAAAACAAAAATCCTGGAAAATCGTATGAAATCTCAGTGCATGAGTGAGTGAGTGATGTGAACTGAAACCAAGAGTTCATTTACGTGCGAAGTTTGCTAAATTTGGAAGTCGAAGCTGTAAGTGGAGTTCTTAAGAAACATAAACAAATGCATTTTATATTAATTTCATAAATGAATTCTAATTCATTTTCTATATTAATCTTTCGTCTTAGTTTTATAATAGTTTACAAAACTATTATTAATTAATAACTTCCTTAAATTTCCCTATAAACTTAGCTCAGTTATTGTCGTTGTCCTTTTATAGTGTGATGACAGTTATTCCGAAGTTCTGCTTAACTATTTTGGTGAATACGTAACTCTCGCTCGTTTTCGGATAGTTATAACTGTGGCACCTTCTTTATAAACTTACCAGCTGTACCCCAGTGATGACATCGCCATTTTGCATCTCGAGGGTGGAAGTACGTCACTAGAACGAACCCTTCGAAAATATGATAAATGCGGTGCCAACAAAATCCAAATGTGAAAATGTTTTACTAAGTTATCACTTCTGCAGATAGGACGGCGAAGGACATTTAACGTGTGTGTGTGTGTGTGTGTGTGTGTATAATATATCTATCGATGGTGACATTCCAAAACCTCGCAAGATGTAAAACTACAATTTTACAACAGAGGGGAAAGGAACTTACTTATGTTTAATGTAGGCAACGTTTACGAACGTTTGAAATAGTTAATACGATGGGAAACACAAGTGGATTCTAATTATTTGTACGATTATGTACCAAAACACACAAAAAAAGAAGAAAAACTGGTACTTACTAGTTTTCACCTCTGCCCGAATTTTTCATATATACTGTATATAATTATATACCTTTCAACCTTTCAAATGTTGCGTGCGATGATTCCTCGTTTCATGAAGGTCAAGCTTGTCGCCCCTCCTCTCGAGTTGGCCTGGTGAAGTAGTGAGTTGGTTTCTTGTACTCTCCACCTCACATAGCAAGGTACGCCAGGCTCATCGGGGATTGTTCTGAGCCAGGCGTCTAATCTTCTTTTGAAGGTGTCCACTGCAACACCATTCGTGTTCCTTAGGTCTTCGGGCAGCTGATTAAACAGTTTTGGTCCTCTCACAACAAAACTATTTTCTTTCAGGGTTAAGAATGTTCCCTGTCTAGCCTTTAATTTGGGAACACGACACAGTCTTCCTTTTCTACTTTCCACCGTTGTTTGGGGAGTTACAGGGTTCATAGTCAGGTTAGGGATTAGTTCCTCCATTATTTTCCAAGTGTAAATAATGGTGTATCTCTCTCTCCTCCTTTCCAGTGAATATAGGTTTAATTCGCGTAACCTTCCCCAGTAGTTTAGTTCTTTGCATCCCTTGATCTTGGCTGTGAAGCTTCTCTGAATCCCTACAAGTTGTCTAATGTCTTCTTTTTTATATGGGGATGTTAGGACCGAGCAGTATTCCAATTTGGGTATGATCAGTGTTTTCAGTAGAGTAATCATTATATTCCTATCCCTTCGTTTAAAGGTTCTCAGTATCACCTGACGAGGTGTACTTCTGAATACACGAAAGGCCTTGGAATCATTTTCATTTTTCCTTGTTGGGTTTACATCATTCATTCATTTCACGTGCTTAATTGTGAAATTCATCCCAGTATATATATATATATATATATATCCTATCCTATCATAATTGTTGACAATGTTCCCCATACAATTCAAAGCACGTTAATGTAACGTAATTAATTAATCAATTTACGTATAATAAATATTAAATTTATGAAAATTGTAAAAGTTATATTGGAGGAAAAAGCTTTGGTAATCTCTGAACTAAACTTTAATTCTTAACATGTACAGTGAATATAATTCCTCTCTTTACCTGAAGAATTTTTCCACCCAAGTCTCTCCATCCGAGTTCCAAAATTAATAGGGAATAAAACCTTATTACGATGCAAAGATCTTTTTGACACAGTCTTCAAAAGAAGATTTTTTTAATTATTTTATTCTGTAATAAAGAGAAATTATTTTGGAGATTAATAACCTTACCTTACCTTAGGAGCTTAGGTAATAACCTAATAATAACTAATAAATAACTAATAACTTCAATAACTAATAAAAAATGTTTATAATATATCAGTTCCGCGACTAAATTTTGTTGCAGTAAAGGTAACGTTACGATGCAGGATGTTGTGGGTATAGATAGGCCTTATGGCCGCAATACGCATCGCTTGCTTTCTGTTGAGAGGTCCTAGAGGTCATCGTGGGCGTGTTGTTTCGTGCCCTTTCAGTGACTCGAGGTTTACTGTTTTATTTTTCAAAGATTCACCCAAAACTACCTGGGTTCCGTACCCCTCTTCAATGAGTGAGAAGTGTGTATTATATATATATATATCTATATATATATATATATATATATATATAGGGTTGACAAAAGTAAATAGACACCACGAACGATGATGACGAAGCTCATCAGTGGAATGCCAGAACGTGCGTCAGTTTTACATAACACGATTGCAAATATATTGATTCAATAAATTTGTCATTATTTATCGACTTTTATTATCAAATCACAAACTATGGAAAAATCGAAGGTGTCTCTTTACTTTTGTCACCCCTTTGTTCATAGGGGAACTGCGGTGAAACAGTAAATGATTGTTAATTAAATGTAGGTCCGTATGAGCTTCTCGTAAAATAAAAGACAACTCATCCATTTAAAAGCGAAGCATTTGTAATTACTATAGATAGACAATGGTCTTTATAAGTTTCTTATTGGCAGACCTTCTGGCAAATCATTTTTATTTTTCAAGGTCCTTTTATTATTAAGTTCCTTTTTTTAGGCGTGTGAAAAGGTTTAAATGAAATGGAATCTCTCTCTCTCTCTCTTCTCTCTCTCTCCACTATTAGTTTGATTTGCGAGTCATTCCTTGAAATTAACCTTTCCTCAATGCAAATAACATACTTTAGCTGTAATTAATCTGTTTTTAATGTTATGTCCATTCCTGAATCGGTGTTGGAAAATGTGTTTTCCGAATTTGAACGCCGAATAAGATGATTAATTATAGCTAATGATGGAAGACATGTACAAGTTTATTAACCGAATTAAGTTAAAACCCTTCAGAATATCTCATTTGGATTTTCCCGCTATCTGAACTAATAGATATATAATTAAGATGTTTTTTGGTATATTCATTTTGGGACACCCTGTATATAATATATATATATATATATAATATATAATATATATATATATATGCGTGTGTGTGTGCCTCGATGGTGCTGTACGTAACATCGCTGAGTATGAATCCACCAGCCCCGGGTTCGATTTCCGATGACGGCAGTCGGCGCGCAGCAAACTCAGCTGTTCCTTCTTCCATACAATAAAAATTGGTTGGTAGGTACCCTGGGTAGCCTTGCTGATCTGGAGGTTGTGAGATCGAGTCCGGGCGAAGACTGTAATTTCTGACCACCCATGGTATGTTGTGGTTCGGGTTGCACGTTTGGGTCTAAAGTGGAGCAACAAGCTTGACCTTCGTCAGAATAAACAATTCGTCCGGAAGCAAAACCAGGGTGTGTATATATATATATATATATATATATATAATTCTGGATTAGGGCTTGTTTGTAGGTGAGCGGCATTTCAAGATGACTAAAATGACAAAAGCTTCAACTGACATTCTTTAATTACGAAACGTTGAGAATTGGGTCTCCTGAAACGTCTGGTAATTAAAGATTGTTAGTTCAAGTGTATGTCATTATATATATATATATATATATATATATATATATATATAATACACTCATTATAATGAGTATAATTCACTTTAAAATGTCAGTAGTTTGCCAAAAGCAATTTCAAATATGTTAATGTTAAGTTCACAGCGTGATTAGAATAATTTAAATGGCATTAGTCAGCGATTGTTTACATGCGAAAACGTAAAAAAAAAGTTACGTTAAAAGGAGAATTTGTTCCTTTTTAAAGGTTTATTTTATTGACGAGATGCTATTTTATTTTCTTGCATCGTTACTGTTGATAGAGTAACACTGCAGTAACACTATACGTAACGCAACTCCGTTTAGGGTTATACGTTTGCTGCTGTGATTTTATTTGTAATTCTTTAATGTTTTTCTAACTCCTTCGAAAGGGAGGACCTTTACGCGGAATCCGAACCACTGGTCGCTATATCATCTACCATCTATCTATTATCAACCCATCTAATCAGTGAATAGCCCTCAACCTGTAACAGGAAGCGGTGTTCCTACGTCGCCACGACTCAGAGGATTATTAATTATATCGAGCTCATACTGGATCATCGTATCTCAAGGAAATAAAATTACCTGTATTTTTTCTCTTAATTAAGACACTTTCTATGCTAGTATGTACTGTAATACATATTTGAAATCTTGATTTCCTCATATACTCGTCTAATAATGCTCATTACAAGGCTTTTCCAAGGTCAGTTTAAAAATTGTATAGACTTGGAACTTTTAATGTCATTAAAGGAAAGGCTTAACACACACACACACCACCACACACACACACACACACACAACACATATATATATATACACACACATTTTGTATGCTCTCCTTGAAACATTATAATTAACTTTTAGAAAATTTTCTCTAATAAGAGTAAAATAAAGACTACATATTTTTAATATAATAATTTGCCAAATTCTTAAATAATGATTATTAGAATAAACATTCTCAGCCTTGGGAAGGACTCGTACAGTTGATTTACTAATGTTGGTTTACGTCGTCGTCGTCGTTGGCCTAGGCAAGCTACGGCTTGGGACCGTAGCGCATCTATCCGGTATAGGTTAACATGGATGATGTAGCCATAAGCACTGCCGCTAGTTAAGTGCCAACCAGTGATTATCTCACTAGCCGTATTGAGTCCGTTAGGCGAAACTACGACAGTACCAAAGGTGGAAAATAACCTTTGGTTTTCTATTATTTATTTGCAAAATGGACATGGTATTAGATTAAAATAAATATTTGAATATAAATAATTAACTGACAATTGTGATATATAATTAATTATGTTTACATACAATAAAATAATATAGTATACATAAAATTAGTATTAATGTGGTTCACAATTGAATTATAATGGGGTAACTAATTTAAAATGAATTTATAACTATTCCGAAATTCAAGACGGTAAAATTAACATTTAACTTGAAACTAAAATAAGAGTATTCACTACACACTCCCCCACCAGAGAGGAAGTTCAAAGAGTTCCGAACGACACAGATTTCCGCTGAACCTTTTTGGTAGCTACTTGTACCTCACTTAAGGTTGATTCCAAAAACGCAGGCTTAAGACGATCGATAGAAACCTTGTCGACCTTGGAACCGCGCTGGATGAGGAATGATTTGCGCGTACGTCGGAGAACTTCATAGGGTCCGTCATATGGACATTGGAGAGGCCGTTTTGGGACAGGTACACGAACGAAAACGTGGGTGCAAGACTGGAGGGCTGGGGAAATAAAGATGTTCTGTTGGCTAGTCAATCGAGGGGGAACAGGCTGAAGGGACTGCATGTGAGAGGAAAGTGTTTGAGCGAATTCCGTAGGATCGCATGACTTATCCCCTGCAGTGAAGTAGCCACCTGGTAGCCGCAGTGTTGTTCCATAGACTAGTTCAGCCGCTGTAGTCTTCAGATCACTCTTAAATGCAGAGCGAATACCAAGCAAACGAGTGGAAGCTTATCCATCCAATGGGAGTCTTCGTGACACATAAGGGATGACTTCAGCTGGCGATGGAAGCGTTCGACGAGGCCGTTAGCTTGCGGATGATACGCACAGGTATGCGCATGTACTGTACCCAACAAGCTGGTAAACTTCTTCCAAAGCGAAGACTCAAATTGGCGACCTTGTCAGTGATGACTTTTGTCGGCAATCCAAATCTTGATACCCATCCATGAAGAAAGGCTCTTGCAACAGTGTCCGCTTGGATATCAGGAAGTGGGATGGCTTCAGGCCATCTGGAAAAGCGGTCGAGACAGGTGAGCAGATAACGTTGGCCTTGAATCACTGGAAGAGGGCCAACAATGTCTACATGAATTACCTCAAATCGCTGGGATGGGGGCGGGAATGCGTCAAAGGGGGACCTGGTGTGCCTTTGGACTTTGGCACGCTGGCAGGCAAGGCACGTTTTGGTCCAATGTTTGACATCCTTCCGCATCGAGGGCCAAACAAGCGAGAGGTAACCAGGTGTTGCGAAGCACGGATACCAGGATGGGAGGGCTTATGAAGATCCGTGAAGACTGCTTTTCTGTGACATGGAGGGACATAAGGGCGAATAGCAGCTGTTGATACGTCGCAATAGAGGGCACAGACAATCCTGGCATACTCATTTTCTTGAGGGAAAGTGAGTGAGTGGAGTCTTCTCTGAGCAGGTCTTGTAGTTCCGTATCCTTATCTTGATCCTGTGCAATAGCATTCCACAGTGTAGAGCTGAGGGTAACAGAAGTAATCTCTATTCTTGAAAGTGCATCCGCCGGAGTGTTCAAGACACCTTTGATGTGGAGGATATCTGTGGTAAATTGCGAGATATAATCGAGTTGCCTGATGACTCTGGGAGAGTGGTTACAGCTGTTTTTATTGAAGACAGTGACCAAAGGTTTGTGGTCGGTAAAAACACAAAACTCTCGGCCTTCAAGGAAATGTTGAAAATGCTTCACGTTTAAGTAAATAGCAAGAAGTTCACGTCCGAAAGCACTATAACGCGTTTGGGCTGGCTGCAGCTTTTTCGAGTAAAACGCGATGGGTGCTTGTTGACCGTTAATGGTTTGTTCCAACACTCCACCGATCGCAACATCTGATGCATCGACCGTCAGAGTTAGGGGGGCATCACTGATAGGAAATGACAGAGACAATGCACTATTGATAGCATTTTTGGCATTGTCGAACGCCTGTAAACTATCGCTACACCATAACAATTTCGTTACCTTGCGTTTGTGTGTGATCATAGCGTGTAGAGGAGCAAGAACACTGGCACAGTTTTTAATGAACTTGTGGTAATAATTTACCAAACCTAGAAACCGCCGTAACTCACGCTGATTATTTGGCATAGGGTAATTTTTTATCACTTCACACTTGTCCTGAAGGGGGGTAATTCCGTGCTGCGAAATCGTGTGACCAAGAAATTCCAAGGTTGGCTGTGCAAAACACACTTAGATGCATTAATAGTAACACCGTATTGTTCTAAGCGTTGAAAGAGGAGTGAAAGATGTTCCTTATGTTCCTCTTCCGTTGAGCTGGCCACAAGCAAATCATCGATGTAGGCATAAACAAAGTCTAAGCCTCTGGTGACCTCATCTATAAACCTCTGAAAGGTTTGCGCAGCATTCCGTAGCCCGAACGGCATCTTCAAAAATTCGAATAACCCAAATGGTGTACAAACTGCAGTCTTGGGAATATCCGAAGGCTCTACGGGAATGTGGTGGAAAGCCTTAACGAGATCTATTTTACTGAAGATAGATTTGCCGTGGAGAAGAGAAGTAAAGTCTTGGACATTTGGTACCGGATATCGGTCCGGGATGGTTGTCGAATTCAAAAACCGGTAATCCCCACATGGTCTCCAGTCTCCTGACTTCTTCTGGACCAGGTGTAGGGGAGAGGACCAACTGCTTTTGGAAGGTCTTATTATCCAAGATCCAGCATAAGCTGGAATTCCGATTTGGCAGCTTTCAGTTTGTCCGGGGCAAGACGTCTGGGTTTTGCAAACACAGGGGGACCTTTTGTTGTAATGTGATGGGTAATGGTGTGCTTAATGGTATCACCCATCTGCATTGGTTGAAGAATTCCTGGATATCGCTGGAAAAGGCACTGGTACATGGAATTAGGGGGAACGAGGGAAAGTGCAGAGTTCGAGGCGTCCGGAAGGGCAACCTGTTTGGCAAGAACAGAAAGCAGTGTGGCCTGGTCGCATAAGCGTCGCTTGTCAAGATCCACCAGAAGTTTGAAATGCTGGAGGAAGTCAGCGCCGATTATGGGATGCTGCACTTGAGCACAGATGAAAATCCACTTGAAGGATCGGTGAAGGCCCAAGTTTAGTTCACGCGACTGAGTACCGTACGTGGGTATGCGTGAACCGTTAGCAGCGTATAGAGGCGGAGATTCCGAGTGCGTATGACCAGATTTTGAGGGAATACACTGACTGACGCTCCGGTATCGACCAAGAAATTGACACCAGAGTTCCTGTCCTTTATGAATAACAGGTTGGCAGTGCGAGTACTAGACGCCATTAGGACTCGCTGCTGGGGTTTTCCGACGAAAAATTGCAAGGGGAGATGCACTTCCTAGCCTTCTTTCCAAATTTCGAGTGGTAGAAGCAGATCTTCCCGGAACTCGAACGATACCTCTTCGTAAATCTTGACCGAGAATGGCTTCTTTGCCGTTGATTTTGTAGCAGAGAACAAACGTGGTTGAGTTGTTGACTTAACTCTTTCACTTTCAACTCCAGTTCCGATTTGTGTTCACGTTGTTGACCGGAGCTGTGTCAATCTCCACTACTTTGTCGGCAGTTTCTGCTAGTTTATCAACTGGAGTAGCAGGATCCATAGTGGCCAAGACACGCTGAGCTGATGGAGGAAGTTTCTGCAAGAACAACTGTCTAAAGATGTCCTTATCGAAGGTTTGTGCGCGTTCACCTAGAGCGCACTGCATAGCCCTCAGCATTTGAGTGGGCTTACGGTCTCCAAGTTCTTCTTTTGAGATTAACTGATGTAGTTTCTCACGCTCGGAGACAGTGGTGCGGCGCAGGATGGCAGACTTCAGATCGTTGTACGGGTCCTCACTCGTGGAAGGAGATACGATGACGTCACGGACTTCAGAGATGATGCTCGCTGGTAGAGAGGACAAACATGATCGTATTTCGTCCTGCTAGTGGTGATCCTTCCCAAGTTGAATTGTGATTCCACTTGGTGGAACCAAATAAATGGATCACCCGGCCAGAAGACGGGAGCTTTACGCTCAAGTGGGAGATGGCACCAGCGTCGTCAGGCATCTTCTCCTATGCTTGCTAACGTACAAGCAAGACGACAAGTTCCCAACGAAGGAGTGGAGGTTGAGACGAGCGCAGGCACAGAGCGCACGGGCAGGGGTGAGGGGCAGAGGGCACGAGCGA
The DNA here is from genome assembly GCA_023014485.1 of Bathynomus jamesi. NCBI lineage: Eukaryota > Metazoa > Arthropoda > Malacostraca > Isopoda > Cirolanidae > Bathynomus > Bathynomus jamesi. The sequence goes on along the minus strand of JAJOZX010005020.1, from coordinate 178,785 downwards.
CATTACAGTCTGGTCCTAGTCGCTCGGGTGAAGGGGGTGATGGGCACGAACGACGTTACAGTCTGGTCCTAGTCGCTCGGGTGAAGGGGGTGGTGGGCACGAACGACGGTACAGTCTAGTCCTAGTCGTTCGGGTGAAGGGGTGATGGGCACGAACGACATTACAGTCTAGTCCTAGTCGTTCGGGTAGAAGGGGTAATCCAGCTCCGGGGTCATCAATTGTTGGTTTACGTCGTCGTCGTCGTTGGCCTAGGCAAGCTACGGCTTGGGACCGTAGCGCATCTATCCGGTATAGGTTAACCTGGATGATGTAGCCATAAGCACTGCCGCTAGTTAAGTGCCAACCAGTGATTATCTCACTAGCCGTATTGAGTCCGTTAGGCGAAACTACGACAGTACCAAAGGTGGAAAATATAACCTTTGGTTTTCTATTATTTATTTGCAAAATGGACATGGTATTAGATTAAAATAAATATTTGAATATAAATAATTAACTGACAATTGTGATATATAATTAATTATGTTTACATACAATAAAATAATATAGTATACATAAAATTAGTATTAATGTGGTTCACAATTGAATTATAATGGGGTAACTAATTTAAAATGAATTTATAACTATTCCGAAATTCAAGACGGTAAAATTAACATTTAACTTGAAACTAAAATAAGAGTATTCACTACACTAATAAATCTTTAAATTTTTTTTTTAAACTCAATGAAGAATTTTGTTCTCGACTTTTAGATATTTTGTATTAAACTTTTTTTATGTTACGAAAGCGTCAAAACTTAATAGAATACAACCCTGGTTTACGTTACATAACTCCTATGTCCGTTGAATGTCTATAAACAGGATACATTGGTTTTATTGAAAGTTTCTTCAGACATTTTCCCACAAAAAAAAAAAAATTTCTCAATAGTCTCGTAAAAGATTCACATCAGAATTTTGTACGAGATCTCCTTCTAAAGATGCTACACAAGATTTGTATTGACGAAGACCCATAAACATTGCACAGAGTTAATGAATGACTTCATGAAATATAATCGGACATGGTTTTAGGTTTTATTTTTGCAGTTATTAATACTGCATTCATTCTTCTATTCTTTGGTTTTACAAATTTTTCCCCCTCTTTATAGGTTATAGGCTATGTCGTAGCCAATGTCGTAACACCATTTGGTGTTGATCAGCGAAGTTAAACGACATTTGGTCTGGGTCGAAGTTGCGTGGTTGACTGTCGTCCGCGTCTAGATTATATAGTGACCCTTAGCTGGTTCGGATCTCACGTAAAGCTGTAGGTCCCGTCCATCATATGACCTTAGATGTTGCGAAGGAGGTTAAACAATCCCATCACACAAACAAACAGTACAGGGTGGCCACAAAGTCCCTTTGCATAAAAATTAAGGGCAATATACAGATATGCTGTAATTCCACTGCAAAGGGACTTCGTAGCCACTCTGTATTACACCCATTGTGCTGTTGTGGCTTTATATTTTTACTTCTCTCCATTCATTATAGTCTTAATCTGACTTTTCATTCTGTTTTTGAACACAACTTTTCAATCGAATTGTGATAAATTTGATTTAATTATAAATGTTTTTCATTTCATTCCAACTCATAAATTTTCTCTTTATAACCTATCACTTAACTTATGTATGGTCGTTTAATTTCATTAAGTAACCTACACTAGGTTTATCATCTTTGGAAACGTAATCTCTCGTAATTTAGATCAGTATAATTTTATTATTAATGACATTATCATGACGTGATTCCAAAGTCAACATGCATTGGTTCGCATTCGTTCGGAAGGTATAGTTTGGCCCTGCGTATTCCGACTTTTGGAACCAACTGAACAATTACCACGCAACAATTTCACCAGAATTGTATCATTCCACTTAATCCTAATGTTATGGGTATCATCCTACCCAATCTGAAAGAAGGCAATTCTCAAATCGAGTCGTTCCCATTCTCACTGTAAGATTCACACTTTGCTTGATTTTTTTTTTATATGCAAAATACCCCTCCACCCCGCTATTGCGTCACGAACAATTTTTACACTTCCCAAAATCAGGACACTCTTTTCTTAAATTTGGAATTCTCATTTCGAACATTTTCACTTGCGTATGAAGAATGAGAATGGGAAATGACAATGAGTATGAAGTAGTCATTTTTTTACTTATCGGCAATCAGATATGTACAGTTGCGGAGGAAAGTTCGCTGGCATCCTTATTTGGCTATATATATAATATTATATAATATATATATATATGTGTGTGTGTGTGTGTGTGTGTGTCAGAGGAAGATTTAGAGCCATCTGATTAAAGGAAAATAATACTTTTTTAAGTAAGCCTCACCCTTCATGCATAAATTCCGGAAATTCTGAACATAATTATTTTACCGAGTACTGAATATATATATATATATATATATATATATATATATATATACAGGGTGTTCAGATTTGTGCATGGAAAAACCGGGACAGGGGGGCATCCATGCCCTATACCCTATAGGCATATTTTGAAAACACATTTTAACAGAGTAAATGATACTAAATATAATAATACATACCTTACTAATTTTTTGTCCCGGAAACGTTTTTAAAGACGGGGATAGCTCTCTTAAAATTAGGACGTATGGACACCCTATATATACATTATATATATATATATATATATATATATATTGTTTTACGAGGAAGGAGGGGGCTAAGGGCGAGCGTCAGGAAAAGTGACCCTTCCGCAGAAGAAGAAGAAAGCCTAAAACAAGGTCTCCAAGACTCAATGATGCCACATATTTTTCTTTATAAATTTTGGAAAGATTGTGTAGTGGGTAAAATGCATGGGTGTGTAGTGAGGAATAGAGGAAGAAGCGTGTGTTTGAGAGCATGCTGGACTGCTCACGGGATAGATGAGACACGAAAAAAGATCAGCTAAGGAGTACAATGACAGGAGAAACAGGAGTTCTAGCACTCCCTGTCTCCTGCCTAACATCCCACTACCCCTTGGAGTACTTCGCTGGTCGATTGGCGTCTACAATCTCCTCCAATCTCCTATCCCTCTAATATATATGTAAAAATGAACCATAAATAATTCCCATATTCCTATACTATCTTATTCTTCATGTAATTCTTGTATTCATTTATATAGATCTTGTATCCATTTTAAAATTCATGTGTTATATGGTTCATGTATTTATATAATCCTGTATATTCGTATATATATTTAACTTTATATAATGCCTATAATCAAACGTATGTATGTGTGTGTATTCATTTTAACATAAGGACCAAAATCGCCCAACGCGAGTTTGGATAAAATTTTTGATTTGCTTTCTACTTTGCCAAATAATTGGTGACTTGTCTTTTTTAAAATCTCTTAATAATTTTTTTTAGATTTCGCTTAATAATGAATCCTGCTTAAGCTTTGCAATGTTCATATTTTGTATACATTCTCTCTTCGTATAAAAGATGGAGTCACGTCTTGCCTAAGCATTTAATTGTAAATCTTAAACCTTTAATTTTTACTCGTATGCATATTTTAGTGTAAAGATGCATAGTTCAATTTCCACTTTTAGTTAACTTGGCAGATCATGATAGCATCAGATCTGAAAATACGCGGTTTAAGATAAAAATATGGCTTCATCTTCAAATATCTTGTTTATTCGTTTAAACCTTACCACAGCTAAAAGATTTACTTTATTTTCAAATATTGTGCCAAATAATGCAGCCTTTTCAACGTTTAATAATAATGATGTTAGCAGTTTTTGGGTATATAAACCCAAATAAAATCTTCCATATGTTATTCAGAAGCTAATTCAGAGGCTGAGCACTACCTGTACATTTTAGCAGTAAATTACAAGTAAAAGATAGTATTTATCTTCTCATTCGAGCCTTGCTCTCTTCAGCAGAACTTAGTCAGTCAAATTCGCCGATACGCTATAAGAAGAGTCCGGAATCTTCAGAGAATTTAGTAAGCCTCCCTGAATCCTCGGAGCCACTATAGAAGAACTCGGAGAGTAATATAAAAGAAAACTACTGCAAATAATACGTCCGTTGCTGCCACCTAACTAGAACCACCGTCGACTTCGAACCAACCCAGCCAGGCCATAGACGGAGGGTTAACATATGTGTGTGTGTGTGTGTGTGTGTGTGTGTAACGCTATATATATATATATATATATATATATGTTAAAGAGTTACAGATTTACAGAATTACAGGCTAACAAAGACCCTTAGATCCATTCTCGGCTAACCCAAGAAGGAAGTAGAAAAGTTAGAAATAGCAATGAAAAAAAGAACACTGCAAACTTATACCATGCTTACACTTATAGACGTGCAAAGCTTTCTTCACATAGGAATAGTAGTAATAGTAAAGTATAGAACAGACAAGGCTCTCTCCCCTCCTCCACCAGCCACTACTGACAGAAAACAATGGTTAAAGAACATTTAAAGCAAAGTAGGAAAAAGTATAATGAAGAGAATAATAGCTTCAGAGTTTATTCACACTATGTGTACACTTATCTCATGTACTCAGTTACGCATTAGAAGATAGCGGAAAATAAAGGATATCATGAATATTAAACTACTTAATTTAATGTACACCATGAATTTTTTTAAAGGAATTTGTTATTTATTTATTAGTAGAGACCACGCGCAAAACATTTGCTGTCAAATTAGTATCTTTAATAATTGCAACATTACTTCTTTTAATACAAGATTTCTCGTTATTCTTTCATCAAAGATTTTAATAGAATCTAAACTTCTCACTCTAGAAAAAGTTACATAAAGGTGTCCATGCGCAAAAACAGGCTTAGGAATATAAATACAAAACATCTGCCGTCAAATTAGTATCTTTATCAAGGCAGCCCGAGAGCAATGCAGCAGAATTATCAAGACGTTATGGCAATGGTAAGAAAATTTGGGAAGCCAAAATGGACTGAAATCGCTGAAAGCATTGAACCTCATCAAAGTCCAGAACATAGACCAGATATTGTTGCAAGAGTTTTTCGTATAAAACTAAAAGGGTTGCTTCATGATTTAACAATAAAACATATACTCGGGAAGCCAAGTGCATTTTTGTATGTAGTTCATGCACCTTCAAATTTCAGCTGGAGGGACTCGCTAAACAGTGACGGGTTGAAGTTTCCCAAATGCCCCACATTTATATAGTGAGAAATCTTTTCAGTGTAAACAGTTATGTCAGTAAGCAATGAAAAAGTCCAATTTACGTCACTGAGCATATTACTAGCCTCTGGAATAAAAGAAGTATCTTCAACTGTAAAAACTGAGGTAAAACATTTATTTAAAATTATCATTCTCCCCTTAATTTTTAGTTAAGTTACCACCCAGTAACGCTTAACATTTCTACCTAAATCTAAGTTTGAAAGTGTGCCAACTAGGATCTTTAGGAGACATTTTTTTTAAATGAATCCATCAAATAAAACGTTAAAACTAACGAAAATATTACGACTTAACCTAACCAATCGTCAATTTATATATATATATATATATATATATATATATATATATATATATATATATATATATATATATATATATATATATATATATTGACGATTGGTTAGGTTAAGTCGTAATATTTCGTTAGTTTTAACGTTTATAAATTGACGATTGGTTAGGTTAAGTAGTAATATTTTCGTTAGTTTTAACGTATATAAATTGAAGATTGGTTAGGTTAAGTCGTAATATTTTCGTTATTTTTAACGTGTATAAATTGACGATTGGTTAGGTTAAGTTGTAATATTTTCGTTAGTTTTAACGTTTTATTTGATTAGGTATACGCGGACAAAATTGGGGAGCGCAAACTACACTAGGATAATGTCGGGGAACGTAAACTGCACTAGGCACCACAGGGGGACGTAAACTACACTTGCTCCATTTATTCCATGTATGCTTATTGTGATATATTTGTGTATTTACAGTATTCATTTATTCCATATATGCTTAGGGACCTTTTCGGTTTGACGGCCTGTAATATTTTTAACATTACTTGGTTTTATTGTCCAGTTTTAATCGAGGATTTAAAAAATAACATTCATGTTTTAGAGAAACAAATAGTGAGGCAGTTAGACGCAGTTTAACAAATTTAAAATATATGTTGTTAAACCGTATTGGGATCTTTTTGGTTTGACGGTCAGCGGAAAAAAACAAGTCATGGCTACGGGACCGTCAAATTCTAGACTCTACCAACTGGTTAGGTTAACTGAATGCCAAGTTAGGTTAACAGAATGCCCGGTTAGGTCAACTGTACGCCCTTGACGATTGGTTAGGTTAAGTCATGATATTTTCGTTAGTTTACTGTCAAACCAAACGAAAATATCACGACTTAACCTACCCAATCGTCATGAGCGTACAGCTGACCTAAAACTTTCAGGGATTTTGGAATCTTAAAGCATATGATATTCTCTAAACTAAAATGTGTAACTGCCTCACTATTTGTTTCTCTAAAACATGAATGTTATTTTTGAAATCCTCGATTAAAACTGTACAATAAAAAACAAGTAATGTTAAAAAATATTACGGGCCGTGAAACCGAAAAGATCCATGCTTAGATCTTGTAAATGTCTTTTATGCACTTATTAATTTTATTTATTAGAGTAGGCCTAGGCTATTAACATCTTTCAAGATTAAGAACTAACCTCTGGTCTTGGCCCTCTTGGGCCTAGCCTTAGACCTAGAACTATTGATACACAGTAGTCCTATCCTCGGTTCAGTCTCTAAGTTAGACAGCCTATGCTTGAGAAAAGATCTACAGATCTACAGAAGCTAAGGCTAACAAAGACCCTAAGATCCACTCTAAGGTTAGCCCGAGAGAAAGGAAAGAGTAGGGGGTTAAGAGAAGAGAAGAGAATAAGGGGTTAAGTAAGGAGGAACACCTATCACTCATGGGTTAACATTCATTCAGAAAAAGAGAAAAAAGACTCACCATCATCATCCGCCGGCCACTGCCGACAAGTCAGAAAAATAGTCGGAGAGAATAGGAGAGGGGTGAAAGATGAAAAGAAGTAAAATAAGAACGCTTACAAACCATGCAAACACAGTCTTAACTCACAGTCATACCATACAAACTACAGACATGCAAGTAAAGAGAGTTACAGACATGCAAGTAAGGAGAGGATAAGAAAAAAAAAGTAGGTAAAGTTAAACAAAAAGTGGGTTAGTTTACTCTACGAGCTACATCTACGTTCATGTTAGTCTAATTTTTTTTAAATTTTATTGCTGGCATCACACGCTGGCATGTCACAAGCTGGCATTAATCGTCAACAGACTCATCCTCAACCACCACCCCCAGAGCTCCTGTTACTAATTGTTTTCTATTTTAAACAACGTTAATATTTTTAAAATGCCTATCTAAACGGTTCTTAAACATATTAGCGCTGGTAGAGTGAACGACTGACGCGGGAAGATTATTCCATTTATCAATTACTTTAAACGTAAAGAAGTTTTCAGCGATATTAGTAATGAAACGTCTGCCACGCAACTTAAATCCGTTATTACGAGTATTGCTATTATCGAAAGTGAACAGTTTGTCAAAATTTACGTTATCAATGTTATTAACGATTTTGAAAACTTCAGTAAGCTCCCCCCCTTAATCTCCTAGTTTCGAGTGAATGCAAGTCTAACACTTTAATCGTATCTTCAAAAGGCTTGTTGCGCAATAACGGAATTAGTTTCGTGGCACGACGCTGAACCCTTTCTAACCTATCAATATCCTCGCGCAAATACGAGCACCAAAACTGAACGGCATATTCTAAATGAGGCCTGACTAGGGACTTGGAAAGGGGCAATATAATATCCTTCGATTTAAATTCGAAATTACGCGCTATGAAGCCTAACATCCTATTAGCTTTTGCGCAAGACTCCAGGCACTGGTTCCTAACCTTTAAATCCTTAGATACGCGTACGCCTAAATCTACTTCCTCGTCAACGCTCGCTAACTCTCTACCATCCATCGTGTACGTGTAATTATTGTTACGAGAACCTATATGCAAAACTTGAACCTATATGCAAAACTAAAATTGGATCTTTTCCGTTTGACTGCCGCCATTGAAACATAAGAGGTGAGTGCCCCCAGCCTTCTTTACTTAGCCTTATAAGGCTAACTAACGAAAATATCACGACCTAACCTAACCAATCGTTAGGTCAACTGTACGACCTTGACGATTGGTTAGGTTAGGTCGTGATATTTTTGTTAGTTAGCCTTATAAAGCTAACTAAAGAAGGCTGGAGGCCCTGATCTTCAGGTGATCCCCTTATTTTTTTGAGTACACGATTAAAACTTAAAAATTAAGCATGGATCTTGAAAGTAATTAAAATTGTTTATAAGAAACAAAATTTGAAGGGGAAATTAAGAAAAGTAATGTGGATATTTAAAATTATAATACACGGTTATGATAATGTAGCCTGTAGGAAGTCATTGATATGGATACAAGGCCAATTACAAGAAGTAATGGATGTAATCACAAAGTCAAACGGTTCGAGAGTAATGCTGTGAAGCAATTCTTGTCATATAACTTAAACTTAAATTTAAACTACTTAAACTTTCATGCATTAGAGACAGTTCATTACTAGACAATTCATTAAACATTTCGGATCACCTGAAGATCAGGGCTCCCCAGCCTTCTTTAGTTAGTCTTATAAGGCTAACTAACGAAAATATCACGACCTAACCTAACCACTCGTCAAGGGCGTACAGTTGACCTAGGTTAGGTCGTGATATTTTCGTTATTTAGCCTTATAAAGCTAACTAAAGAAGGTTGGGGGCCCTGATCTTCAGGTGATCCAACATTTCCTTAGACATTTCAGGTTAGGTTTTTCAGTTGTTTAAAAAATTGGCGCAATTGAGATATTTCAATTGATTAACTGAAATGTCTAACGAAGCGCTTAACTAAAGTGAAATGTCTAACGCATTAGATATTTCAAAATTCACAAAATTGGGACAATAAAACGTCTAATGAAACGTCTGCCTTTTTTCAGGGTGTAATCTGCTTTTCAGGAGGGTTGTTAAATAAGTGGGAAGAAATAACTGTGATGGCTTCTCGGTGCCTTCCTCAGTAGAAAAAGTTTGTAGTAACTTCAGCACAACAAAAGTTGGTACGCCGACTGCACCTGGATTCGAACCCATGGTCAGTGGATTCGTAGCCAGTGACGCTACATTCAGAAAATAATACTTTTAATTTGACAAAGAAATTAGTATCTTTATAGGAGTGGCATGATTATATATATATATATATATATATATATATATATATATATATATAATATATATATAATATATATATATCAGCTGACAAAACTATCTTTGTCACTTCTCTTACAAATGTTCCTCTGTTAATTTAAGACTCAGGTTTTGTTGGACTGACATTTCCTACGACCAAAGATTTCAATGTCTGCATTGTTAAAATTTATTGTTTACCTGATTAACCAAACAAGGCATGTTAACAATATAGTTTTTAAATGAGTGGCGCCATCTGTTGGAAGAAATTTTAATTATTTTCCACTTCAGTTCATTTTTATTAACAGTAATTACATGCAAGTTAATTATTTTGTCAATCCAGAGCAGCATATCACACAACAATATAAATTTTATCATTACATATAAAATAAATTTTCCTTACCTTTGTCACAGAAGACACGAAATCTTGGGGATTCTGTGTTTCACTTTCAACTGATAGACAAATTCAATTTTTACTCATTTAATTTATTGCCATATTAATTATAATAATTATTACTGCTGGTAATCCAAAGCGAATAATATCCTTAACTGGTACATTGTAACTGAATTCATTCACAGAGAAAATAAATCATATAAAGTAATTGAATAAAAGTAAAATTGAAGTTTATTCAACCATATTTAAACAGGATACCTTTATATAAAATTTGAATTGAATTTGAATTGAATTTATTCAACAAAATATCATAAAGTATATCATAAAATATATAGTAACACACTTTAGTTACTTCTTCAGCGACACCTGCAGACAAGCACGCTCTCCTATTCACAAGATTTCCTTTTTTGTTCCATCACATCTGTACCTCAAAGAAGCCGCTCCTGAGTGAAGGACATCTTCCTTGAAGCCTTCCCTCATTTTCGACTCTGAGACAAGCTTTCCTTCGAAACCTCCTCATTCAGGACGCATCTACTCTCGCAAGATGTTCACTCAATCTAGCAGGCCACCACTTTCGCTTATATTCATTCCTTAACTTAAATAACTCAAATCCATTAATTCGTGCGAGCTTACTTTTCTTTCGTCATTTAAATTTATCATTACGTATCTTTGTAACTCATCTGATAAGCTATTGCATAATTATATGAAGTCAATTATTCAACTCGAATCTCATTTATTCTATTGTAACCTTTTCGTGACGTTTACCATTTACGTATTTTACTTAATTGGATGAAAATTCACAAAGTTTATTAATTTCCTTCATTAATGACATTTATTATTTTGACCGAAAAGTCAAATGGTGACCCATCAAGCAAATATCAATTACTTTAGCGTACTTACATATATTATAGGGCCTACTGTCAATTAGCCACTATATATATATATATATATATATATATATATATAGAGAGAGAGAGAGAGAGAGAGAGAGAGAGAAATTGCAGTCCTGCATTGTTTAACGTTAGTTTGATGATTTAATGTGGGTGTACGGTGATTTTCTAGTATGGGGAAGAAGTGACACCCTATAAAAGGAATACTGTAATAATAATAATAATAATAATAATAATAACAATTATTATTATTATTATTATTATTATTATTATTTCTGTCGTAGGTACTCCACAAAATTGTTAATTGTTTTAAAACTCTGGATTTGGGAAACGAGAACCGGATTACTTTTCGTCTAGAAAAGGGAATAAAAAAACTTCTAATAGAACGTTTGTTATGCATTAGTTTGCAAAATATCATGTCCAGAAGCATAAAAGAATTCCTTGTTTGGCGCATGCGCAATTGCGCATAGCTGAATTCTTTTAAAATAATTTTTCTTATCATACTTCTTTTAAACTTTTAAATCATACTTCTTGAAAACAACTTTAATTAAGCATGTTTTCGTTTGTAAAGAATTATTTACGTTTGTGGAGATGCAGAAGAGTAACATGTGAGAGTAATTTGAAATGAGAGATATTAAAGAACGACATTTATGAATTATTTAATATTTTATCTAAGTTCCTTCTTTCTTATTGATTTTGCTCATTTGAAATGCAGGCGTATAACTTAGTTTAATGGCAAAATTAAATAAAAATAAATAGAGCAATTTACAGTTGTTTATTCTGTGTTAAAAATATTGTAAAATGGTAAAAACTGCAATGCTGTAATATTTATTTTATTAGGGAAGAATTTATTTCTCTCTCTCTCTCTCTCTCTCTCTCTCTCTCTTCTTCCGTTATAGTCTCCTCATATGTTTGATATCATGAAGCTGGCGTTGAACTGTTCTGGAGGTAAATGGCATCTGAAAGTTATTCATAATTGCAATAGCGTTGGTAAAAGAATTATCTCTTCAAAAGCACTTTCCATCTTTCACTCCTCCATTTTATACTGTTAAAGTGTTAATTCATGGTTGATTTCTAAAACTGACTTTCTTGTTTCTGGTACCGTCAGTTAAATAGTATCGCTATGTCGATGATGTGTTTGTTATCCTCCCACAAGTTTAGATCCTATCTCGATTTAAAAAAACAAAAAAATTGAATGACACTTTACCATCTGTTAAATTTGGTGACCAGAAAACTCGGTCCCGAAAACTCGGTCCCGGAAAACTCGGTCCCAAGAAAACTCGGTCCCGGAAAACTCGGGAAACGCAAAAAAACAAAAAAAGGTAAAATACATAATAATAATAATAATAATAATAATAATAATTAAAAAGAAAAAAAAAAAAAAATTAAATTGAAAACAAGAACAATAAAAAATAAGAAAAGATAAAAAATAAGAAAAGAAGATAAGAGAAGTAAAAATGAAAAAAAAGAGAAAAATTTAAGCATCATATTTTAATAAAGCGATAATTTTGTTGAATCTTTTTCTTTTTTCAAATTCATCTGTCACAATTTTGGTGCCGGGTTTTACATTATACAATATTACTTCAGTTACAGTTCTTGCATTTCTATTCTCCACTGGTACATTATAGATGGTTCCTTTATCTCTTTAGTTAATATCTCATTATCCGTTAAAATTTTTTTCTTGGAAAATCTAGCCATATTTTAAAGGGGCTTTAAAAAATTCAAAAAGACACTGTTTTTCCAAAAAGACTGTTTTACCCATTTACCAATTTTTATATACATGTTTAGTTTGCAACCAACTAATGTTTTTATACGTGTTTAGTTTACAACCAACATGCTAAAGCTTTAATAGTTAACACTGAATAACCCATAATGGCGATGGCGTTCATTGAGTTGCAGAGAGGGAAGAAGTTAATTGACAATTGCAATTATGTGTATGACTTTCATAAAAGTAGTGCTGCCGGTCAAAAGTTATTTTGGCGCTGTGAAAAACGTGGAATGTGTAGTGCTCGTGTCCATACTGATTCAAATACTGATATACCAAATGTTATTGCTACTGTCTGGAAACACAACCATCCTGCACATGCTTCTGCAATTCAAGCAAGAACTGCAGTTGCCGAAATTAAATCAAAGGTAGCGACATCAGTATCATCTACAACGCGACTTCTTTTATGTGATGCTGTTCATGAATTAGATGGTGATACACGTGCTAATATACCAACACTGCCAACATTAGCAAGATCTATTACCAACTGGAGGCATAAAGCATCCGGAATTCCTCCACTACCTGAAAATCGTACAGGATTTTGTATTCCCGATAATTTTTCTTATTTACCAAATGGTGACCTCTTTCTACAATTCGATAGTGGCTCTGAAGATCCCAACAGAATTCTAATTTTCGCAACGAGTAAAGGACTTGATGAACTCGTTAATTCACCTTACATTGGCATGGATGGCACGTTTAAAGTTTCTCCGCGTGGCTGGTATCAGTTGTTCTGTATTCATGTACAAATAAATGAATGAAGGTTCATTTCCCCGTGTTTTTGTCGTGTTGCCAAACAAAACTGAAGTAACCTATTCAAAACTTTTGGCATCATTATTAGAGCTAAGAACAAGTTTTAAACCAACTGAAATAATGTTGGATTTGAAAAGGCTATTCATAACAGTTGCCGCCGTGTTTTTACTGGTTGCAATATAGTTGGTTGTTTATTTCACTTTTGTCAAAGTATTTACCGAAAAATTTGTGAATTAGGACTGAAAGTTAAATACAATACAGACAAGAACTTTTCTTTAAAGATTAGGATGTTTTGTGCACTATCGTTTTTGCCAAAAGATGATGTTGTGGAGGCTTTTGAAGACTTGTGTGAAGATGAGGAAATACCAATAACCTTCATTAACTATTTTGAGGCAACGTATATAGGCACTCGTAGAGGTAGACGCAACCGCAGAGAAAAGCCAATTTTTGAACTTTCTTTGTGGAATATACATAATAGAGTGAATACGGACTTACCTAGGACGAATAATGCACTTGAAGGATTCCATAGTGGTCTTCGAGCTGTGATTCAAAGTAACAACCCAAATATCTGGACACTAATAGATGCTTTGCAAAAAGAAGAATCGCTGGTTCAAACGAAAATACTACACATTAGTCGAGGAGATAGGCCTCATAAAAAAAGAAAATATGTAACTAATAACAGCCGCATTAAAAATGTTGTTGAAAACTACAATGCTAATGACAAAATATCTTTTTTAAGAAACATTGCCTATAATCTTAGTACTTTTTAGTAACAGATAAGTGAAATTTTAAAATCCTTTTTTTAATGGATATTTATGTATCCATCCATTCTTTTAATGTCGCTTTAATCTTTTTTTTAAAAAAAACTTTATCCCTTTAAATCTATTTCATTGTAAACTAAACATTGTCTTAATGTCGCTTTCATATCTTTTTTTAAAAAAAAACTTTATCCCTTTAAATCTATTTCATTGTAAACTAAACATTGTCTTAATGTCGCTTTAATGTCTTTTTAAAAAAAAAACTTTATCCCTTTAAATCTATTTCATTGTAAACTAAACATTGTCTTAATGTCGCTTTAATGTCTTTTTAAAAAAAAAAACTTTATCCCTTTAAATCTATTTCATTGTAAACTAAACATTGTCTTAATTGTCGCTTTAATGTCTTTTTTTAAAAAAAAACTTTAGCCCTTTAAATCTATTTCATTGTAAACTAAACATTGTCTTAATGTCGCTTTAATGTCTTTTTTAAAAAAAAAAACTTTATCCCTTTAAATCTATTTCATTGTAAACTAAACATTGTCTTAATGTCGCTTTAATGTCTTTTTTTTTAAAAAAAACTTTATCCCTTTAAATCTATTTCATTGTAAACTAAACATTGTCTTAATGTCGCTTTAATGTCTTTTTTTAAAAAAAAACTTTATCCTTTTAAATCTATTTCATTATAAACTAAACATGTATATAAAAATTAGTTGGTTGTATATTATGTTATGTGAGAATACTCATTTTACTTTTGGAATGAAGTTTAATTTAATTGTTTTCATTCATGGTACCCAATTTTCTTGGGACTGAGTTTTCCGGGACCGACCGAGTTTTCCGGGACCGAGTTTTCTTGGGACCGAGTTTTCGGGACCGAGTTTTCCTAGAACCGTTAAATTTACACTTGAAGAAGAAAATTCAGAAATTCCTCTTTTAAGATATTTTAGTTATACGTTCTAACTCAAAATAAACCTTTATTTCATGTTTTTAGAAAAAATACACATTCGGGTGCATACGTACATCGGTTTTCTTCTCATTCTGTCCCCACAAAGAGGGGTATCTTAATCGGCTTGTTTCTCCGTGCCTTTAGGATTTGTAGTCCCGAATTTTTGGACTAATAATTTTGCTGACACAATTTCTAAACATAAATACAGCCTTAGAACCGACGACCCTAATTCGGCATTATACCAGCATAGGACTCTATCAGACCATTTTATTGATACTAATGAAGAGACCAATCAGAGAAATTCCTTTCCTCGCCGTTCGCAAACATCTGTGAATCACCAGAAATCGAAAAATACACCAGGTGGTTTTTCAAGGAGAGAGAAACAAAAAGGATGCTTGTTTTTTTTCCCCAAAAAGGCCCGCGAAAAGTTAGCGTCTTACGAGCCTATATAAACAGAGTTCACTGAAAATCGCCCTCACTTTGCTCGTTACTCCTCCTCGTGAATCTCTTCTTTCAAGTAGCACCGTTCGACCTCAGCCGGCCTCAGTCCCTCAAGCAACACCTCAACAATACATGAAGCGAATCAACACTTGAGGCGACCTACAATTTCATCCCGCCGGAAGCAAACATCACTCTACCAGCGTCATCCTTCTGGCACTGGCTTCACTCATCCTTCACCACAATTCGATCGGCGCCGTTTCAACAAGTCCATCAACGGGCCCTCAGCACATCCTTTGCCGGTAGGCCAACACGTCTTCAGAGCTATCTACGGTGAAACGCAATACGGTCAACCTTCACGTAGGTTCTCGTCAGTCTTCAGAGTTATCCACGTCGAAACGCAGGACGGTAAACCTTCACGTAGGTTTCTTCAGCCTTCATAGTTATCTTCGTCGCAATCGCAGGTCGGTAATCCTCTTGTAGGTCCTCGCTCGGCCTACAGTGTTTTGTTATGTCGTGCTAGACTATTCAGGATTCAAAGCTGAAAAGTCCACAAACTCTGCCTAATCGCGTAGGTCCTAAAAGTGTCTTCAATACAGTTCAAACTAACTATCCCTTTAAGACCGCAGTAGGCCTATTCAAGTGTTGTACCAATACCATAGTTTTGTATTACCTTGTTATCTTGTTCATTCATATGACTTACTTATTTGCATCCGATTGTTTATTTGCTCCTTTATGCATTTTATTTTTACTGAGCTAATCCATTTACTGTACCATACCGTACTTTCATTATCTCGGTTATTATTGGCTTAATTACTTAGCTCACTACTGCATATATCATCAGCCTACCTAAATTAGTGTACTTACTTAACTTGTACTTACTTAACGATTATACTGTGTAACCATTTCTTATTCCTAAGAATCAGTCATTTGTAATATAGTATAAATACCGTTATAAAATTGTTAATCACTGTGAACAAATAATTAATTTATTTGGATCACCTGAGGATCAGGGCTCCCACTGTATTCTTGTTTTTTGCTTTACAGTAACAAATATAATAATAAATTAAATTGAATGCTCGGTTAGGTCAGCTGTACGCCCTTGGCGATTAGTTAGGTTAAGTCGTGATATTTTCGTTAGTTTTAACGAAGATATCATGTGGTAATTGAGGCTGGGGGCCCTGATCTTCAGGTGATCCATTTATTTTCCAATTAAACACAAAACAACAAAGTAATTTCTCTCTCCTTATTAACTATTGTTTGTTTGGGCTGTATGTCAAGACTGGAGACCCCTAATAATTAATTCCAATATAATTCATTAATTATAATAAGCCTACTTTCTTGGCCACATCAAACTGGTGATCCGTCGGCCAGTATACTAATAATTCGGCCCTTCAGTTACACATAAAAGATAAAAATAAGAGAAAATTGACTGAATCCCTTTTAAATGAAGATGTTGATAATTTTAACAATGATAGAGATACTTTTTACGTCGATCCATTTTTAAATAAAATTTTAACCCGAGACACTCTTTTTAGATCTTTCCTGCACCACATTCATCTGCCAGATACATGAAGTTCATGTGCCGTTCTTTGTAACTTTTATTTCATTTTAGTCTTACCTGAACGAAGATGGGTAGATCTTTTCAAAATCTTCATAAATTTTAAAGTTTTGATCTTTTATTTTGGGGGATTTTTAACTTATATATTTCAGTACGGTCATTGTACAGTTAACAGTGTGTGTATATATATATATATATATATATATATATATATATATATATAAATAAAGTGAAAATGAAAAGGTTTATTGGCAGACTATAGTCCATATGACAAATATTATTAATACAATGACAGTTCATATACTAAAGACAGAAATATATACAGTTGATTAAAAATAATACAGTAATGTCGAGATTAAGTGGAGCCACAGACAGACGTTTTCGTACCAAGAAGTCCATAGCTGAAAGGATAAACAGCAGGACTCATGGATAGCTTGGATAATCGGGTTGGTTGATTTTTTAATTCTTTGCATCAGACTGTATTGAGTACGTCTTGTTACCTCAGGGAAGCTCGGGACATTGCGGGTAGCAAACATTTGCGAAGCTGAGCATCTCGGGGTAATTTATGTAAGAGTCTAAAAGACCTGTTGTAGAGCAAATTTAGGGTTCTGCCAGAACCTTTTTTTATAATTCACCCAGAGTTGCTGTCCGTAAATATTACTGCAGAAAGTACGAGTGTGTTTTTAGCTGCATTTATACAGAACCGAAAGTTCCTTATAGTCATATTCGCTTTAGCACAAAGGCTTCGAGATTGTTTTCTTATATCCGAGTCATCACTCAAGGAGCTGGTAATAGTTTGACCCAAATACTTAAACTCTTGTACTTCCTCAATGACTTCACCTTTCATTTTAAACCTAATATCAGCTGGCTGCTTGCAGCTTTTAGGATGAAACTGCATAACCTTTGTTTCTGTAACATTAAAAAGAATATCATGTTTCTGCGAATACACTTCGCAGATAAATAGGTAGCCGATCCAGACCTTTAACAGAGGGACTTATTAACACCATATCATCGGCATAAACTAAGTTATTTATCCTTGTGGTATCTATACAACATCCCACTGTTGCCTCATTAAGTGATCCAATTAATACGTCAATATATGTCAATATATGTTCGGGCGTAGGCAAGAGGGGGGGGGGGCTGAAGGGATTTAAAGCTACTCCCAAATGTTGAAGTCGGGAAAAAAGTTAAGGGTTCGAGAACACCTCCAAAAAAAATTACAACGCTCAGAGGAGCACCAACGAGATGTGCCTAACTGACCAGATCTTCAAACAAATTGACCTTCATTATATATTAATAAAACAGTCAATAAAACAACAATTAGAACTTAACGTTATAATTAAACATAAAATATCAACTGAAAGAACAATTCAGTCCCCACCGAAATATTTTTATGGCTACGCCAGTGTATATTATATATTCCCATAAATATGCACCCACACACACATATATATATACTGTATACACACAGGGTGTTTTAAAATTACCTAGTAAACTTTTATATGTCTGTCGATCAGTAGTCGGACGTTGTAAACAATGTGTTAAAGTTGAAGGAAGACGCTTTGAACATTTAAAATAAACAATTATTGTTGCTTTTCTTATTAAGAATACAAAGGACACCAAATAAATAGAAACAGACCGGCTGGTCCCTACGAGGCTATCTGTTTAAGAAGGAAGGTTAAAGAAGTAAGAAAATTTAAAGGCAAGTGAAAATTTTAAAGCAAAGCAGAGAAAAGAGGTTGAGAGGTAGAAAAGAAGTTCAAAGCTAAAGTGAAAATTTTGAAATACAGAGGAGGGAATCCAACTGAAAATTTTACATTATTTCTATGCGCTAAGAAATGTTTCCAACTGAAGGAATAAGCATCTAGTTTTTTTTTAAAGGATTCGGTCGAATTATTTTGAACTACGGTGGCTGGCAATCCATTCCACAAATTAGCTACAAGACTGAAGAAGAAATGTTTAACTTCATTAGAATTAAAATGTTTACCTACTAATTTGAGACCATTACGGTTGTCATTACGGTTGTCATATCCTATTCTTTCCTGACATGCCTTTGTTACTAGGTTCACTGCCCTTTCCACACTTTGACTGTGGCATGGAAAAGAAGCTATCTCCAGTGGCTTACATCGAGCCTGTAGTAGCTCATCGTCGCTAAAATTGTTTAGCAGCGGTGGAGGAGTAATGATCTCTTTTTGCCAATCGATCATCTCGGTGTAGTCAGTAAATTGGAAATTGAGGGTTCGAGGCAACTCAAAGTTTCTGATACCTGAAAATCCTGTTCTTGAGAGGATGATAGCTTGCTCCCTAATTTCTAGTCTCTTGTCAGTTACCATTGATATGAGTATATTTCAGTGGCGGCTCGTCGGTAGGCGCTGCGGAACTGCAGTACCCCTAAATTTTTTATTTACAATTGAAATAATCAAGAACAATATAAGGATGAGCTCACTGAATAACTTTTCAATAACTTTTGAAACTTTTATTCATTGCTCAATGCCCATCCTTTTATTTCAGTAATTATTTCAACCCACTCTTAGAGACAGCACCCCTAGAATTTTTAGTCACGAGCCGCCACTGGTATATTTTCTGGGTGGGCAAAGTAGGCGTTATTCTTTAATACTGGTTCTATGATTGATCTATGTTGTTCATCTAAATTTCCTAAATTTCGAAGCAAGCACATTAAATGCCAAAAGTTATATGCACCATCAGTTGCATTAGGATGAGATTTTATCCAAAACCACCCTGGAGCATAGAACTGCATAATAATCTTGACTATATCTTCAAGGTTTCTATCGGGATTTGGAGTTGAGATATATAATCGAAGGACCCTGTTGGCTAGAGTTAGCCAGCGAGCATGGTGAAGGGTACCTGGGGATCGAGTGGACAGATCTTGAGAAGTGTCTCCAGTTTGCACTGCCAGACACATATCATAGAGCTATCTTTGATCACTGCTTAGCTCCTTCACAACATTTGCTGGAATTTCTTTAATGTTTCCCTTTACGCGAGAATATTTGACTACCTCCAATTTTGTTAAATCTGTTTTCAGTTTATTCCCAATTGAACCCACAAAAGTATTTGGACCTGTTGTTTTACCATCAATGGCTTTGTAGATGTGCATAAGAGGCAACTCATTCAAATGCAAGAGGCACACCAACCACTGCACTGGTCTGTTAAGATGAATTTCAACCAGTTTTATGGCTCCACCAATTTTTCCTGTATTTACAGGAGTACCATCACACAGTAAAGCTTTGATATTATCTGTGCTGTTCGAGTCTGTAATAATAGTTATCAACTCTTCTGCTATGCAGCGAGCAGTTCCATTATCTGGTGTGACATGGTTTACATAGATGCTTCCACGTTCTTTCACAATAACATAGTGTTCTTCTTTTATCTTTCCACTTTTAGTTAATGTGTTATCTTTCCTTCCATCAAATCCAAGGCACTCCGTCTTCAGATTTTCGGATTTAGACCTAAAAGTATTTGTTTCACCCATGCGACTTCTTTCTCTTTCTAATTTCTTTCTGTCAAGCATGTTGGTGTGGTTAAGGATCCCCATATCTTTTAAAACTGCATTGACTATTGCAGCTGCAGCTGTACAACTTACACGATAACGATCTGCTATTAATGCTAGGTTTTTATAGGAGTGCCTGTTCTGAATATTCTCAGTCAATTCTAAATCGGCCTTATAATCTACATCCTGACTCTCTGAATCTACATCCATGTTTTCTTCGGTACTTTCTATAAATTTCGATGGTAAAACATTGGTGGCTTCAGTCATTTCTTCTTTTTGTGCTTCGTGGGCTCTTGCTAAAGATCTCTTCTTTGTTGAACTAGCTATGCGATCAATTGGTCCTAACTGATTTTTTCTTTGTTTTTGACCCACAAAAGATTCCCATTCTACCATTGGTATTTTATCTTTACACCTGCAAGATTTCCTATCAATTCCTTTATCATAGCATTCACAAGAAGATATATCAAACATTTCATCATACTGAGCTACTTTTAAGGCAAAACTTTCATTTCTTCGATGTAACGGCACCTTCTTCAATTTTGAGGCTTCTTCTATTAGTCGACTGACTTTAAGATAGATAGTTAGATACCTTTGGTGTTAATCGTAGGAAAAGAAAATTTCATCCAAATGTCTTCAATATCTTTTACAACAACCCTGTAACAATTATTAGCAGTTGCTGATCCTTTTGATTTAGCTTCACGACAGCCAGCGCACAAAAAGGTAGTGTCGCACAACATCTGCTTTTGAAGGAGTCATGGCTGCTGCGAATTCCGTAGGATATCCAAAGGCTGCATTTGAGGACTTGCTTCCAGTAGTCATAGTTTATATTCAGAAGTAAAATCAAATTATATGTAATTTATAATTCATGATAATTCAAATTATAATTAAAGCAAATGCAAATTATTTCTATTTATCTGAAAAATGATTTCTATTTATCTGAAACAAAAATATCAAGCATTAAACAAACAACTTATCATGTAACATATAACAACATTAAACATATGCAAATATGAAGGTAAAAAAGGGAGGAGGGGCATGTGATAGGGGTAGTAGGGTAGCACATGCTTGATTTTTTAATATTTTGTTAAAGTGATAAAAAAAACCTTCTCACATAGTGTACTTTTTAAGAAATAACATTTTTTCCCATTTAAATATATGCAAATATGAGGGTGAAAAAGGGGGAGGTATGTGCTAGCGGTAGCAGGGGTAGCACATGCTTGATATTTTAATATTTTGTTAAGATAATAAAATGAAACTTCTCACATAGTGTACTTTTTAAGAAATAAAAAATTTCCCATTTTCGACCCGGCCTAATATATATATGGCTTAATGCGACGAATCCATCGGCCCCGGGATCGAGACCCAGTGACGGCAGGCGCGGCGCGCAGCAAACCTCAGCTGTTCATTCTTCCACACAATAAAGAAATTGGTTGGAGATAAATGGGTACCCTGGGTAGCCTAGTGGTTAAGGCGGTGGGATGCTGGTGGGGCGTGGTTCGGATTCCATGTTAAACTGTAGGTCTAAGGTGGAGTGACAAGCTTGACCTTCGTCAGAATGAACAATTCGAGCGGAAGCAAAACCAAGGTTAACGAAGGTTAATATACATTCAAATAAACGGGACAGTGATGCCTTCATATACATACATAGCATAGAACTGTCATTACCAAGAAATTTTATGCTTTATTGGCAGGGTAATAATAATAATAATAATAATAATAATAATAATAATAATAATAATAATCAACATAAGATAAAAATTTACAAAAGTAGCGAACACACAATTTTAAATAAAATAATTAAGTATATATTTAATAGAGAGTAAATAATGCTTAATGAAAAGAATAGGATGAATTATGAAATTAAAAGTGTTTAACAAAATTATTATATTTTAGATAGATAGTTATAAAATGGGGACTTAATTACTATAGTAATAATGGCAGTAGTGAACTTACTGTATATATCAGTAGGAGCTAATGAAGAACTTCTTTAGTGATCTGCGAAATACATTTATTGACGAAGCCTGTCTGATATTTGTAGGAATTGCATTCCATATATCTGCTCCTTTGAAAGAGACATTTTCTTTGTATAGTTTGGCTTGTGTATAAAATCTCTGGGAAGTTTAGTGTTACATATAATTATGATGAATTAGATGAGGAGTAATTGGTATTTGAATGGGTGATGTATGTTGATTTTTATTGATAACATTGAACAAGCTGAAAGCAACACTGAATTTGTATAGGTCATTTCCTTATAAAATATTTAGCGCTTCAACTTTGGGGAAGTGTAATTTTGTCTGTTGTCATTATTTAAGAGGTCTCACAAACATTTTTTTATGAATTACTTCCAAAGGATGTCTTATATATTTCTTGGAGCTACCCCATGTTGTTGGGCAATATAATAAACGTGGATAGCTGAGGTAATAAGACAGGGTGGCCACGAAGTCCTTTTGCATGAAAAAACAAGGGCAATATACAGATATGATGTAATTTTACAGCAAAGGGACTTTGTGGCCACTCTGTATAGGTTAAGGACTACGTTTTGAGGAAGAGTATTTTTTAGTGTAAATAATATTAATTGGAATCTTGATATTTTGGATTTGATATGTTGTACATGACTTTTGAAATTTACCTTTTTGTTTAAATTAATGCCAAGCACCTTGCAAGAGCAGTACTCCCAATTTTTATTTGATAGTTTGTATTTTTACTACCATTTTGTAGTGTGGTGGTAATGCTCGCTACTCCTACTCGAAAGGCCCCGGGTTCGGAACCTGGTAGGGTCAGTTATATACACACACACACACACACACATCCACTCTAAATATATAATATAACTTTAATATTTAAGAAGAGGGGCAACAAGCCTGACCTCACCCGAGATAGAAGTAAACGTTTCGTTAGACGTTTCAGTGTTCTAATTTTGTGAATTTTGAAATGTCCAATTCCGGGTGTTCTTAACCTTTTTAGGCTGCGATCCAAATTCTAGTCTCGGGGTTAGCTCGGCGACCAATGCCTTCAAACAGTCCACTCGTAATAGATAATAAAATAAATAATAATGGTAAAATGATTAAAGATAACATAAATAAATGATAAATGACAATTTAATGACCCAAGTTTGGGTCGCGACCAAGAGGTTAAGAACCCGTGGTCTAATGCATTAGACATTTCACATTAGTTAAATACTTTATTAAACATTTCATTCAGTCATTTGAAATGTCTAAATTGTCTCAATACTTCAAACAATTAAAAAGACTAATCGGAAGTGTCTAATGAAATGTCTAATGAATCTTTTAACAATGAAATGTTTAATGGGTGAAATTTTAAGGAGTTTAAGTTTAAGTTTTAAGTTTACATGAAAAGAATTTCTTCACAGCATTACTCTTGTTGGTTTACGTCGTCGTCGTCGTTGGCCTAGGCAAGCTACGGCTTGGGACCGTAGCGCATCTATCCGGTATAGGTTAACCTGGATGATGTAGCCATAAGCACTGCCGCTAGTTAAGTGCCAACCAGTGATTATCTCACTAGCCGTATTGAGTCCGTTAGGCGAAACTACGACAGTACCAAAGGTGGAAAATATAACCTTTGGTTTTCTATTATTTATTTGCAAAATGGACATGGCATTAGATTAAAATAAATATTTGAATATAAATGATTAACTGACAATTGTGATATATAATTAATTATGTTTACATACAATAAAATAATATAGTATACATAAAATTAGTATTAATGTGGTTCACAATTGAATTATAATGGGGTAACTAATTTAAAATGAATTTATACTATTCCGAAATTCAAGACGGTAAAATTAACATTTAACTTGAAACTAAAATAAGAGTATTCACTACACACTCCCCCACCAGAGAGGAAGTTCAAAGAGTTCCGAACGACACAGATTTCCGCTGAACCTTTTTGGTAGCTACATGTACCTCGCTTAAGGTTGATTCCAAAAACGCAGGCTTAAGACGATCGATAGAAACCTTGTCGACCTTGGAACCGCGCTGGATGAGGAATGATTTGCGCGTACGTCGGAGAACTTCATAGGGTCCGTCATATGGACATTGGAGAGGCCGTTTTGGGACAGGTACACGAACGAAAACGTGGGTGCAAGACTGGAGGGCTGGGGAAATAAAGATGTTCTGTTGGCTAGTCAATCGAGGGGGAACAGGCTGAAGGGACTGCATGTGAGAGGAAAGTGTTTGAGCGAATTCCGTAGGATCACATGACTTATCCCCTGCAGTGAAGTAGCCACCTGGTAGCCGCAGTGTTGTTCCATAGACTAGTTCAGCCGCTGTAGTCTTCAGATCACTCTTAAATGCAGAGCGAATACCAAGCAACACGAGTGGAAGCTTATCCATCCAATGGGAGTCTTCGTGACACATAAGGGATGACTTCAGCTGGCGATGGAAGCGTTCGACGAGGCCGTTAGCTTGCGGATGATACGCACAGGTATGCGCATGTACTGTACCCAACAAGCTGGTAAACTTCTTCCAAAGCGAAGACTCAAATTGGCGACCTTGGTCAGTGATGACTTTTGTCGGCAATCCAAATCTTGATACCCATCCATGAAGAAAGGCTCTTGCAACAGTGTCCGCTTGGATATCAGGAAGTGGGATGGCTTCAGGCCATCTGGAAAAGCGGTCGAGACAGGTGAGCAGATAACGTTGGCCTTGAATCACTGGAAGAGGGCCAACAATGTCTACATGAATTACCTCAAATCGCTGGGATGGGGGCGGGAATGCGTCAAAGGGGGACCTGGTGTGCCTTTGGACTTTGGCACGCTGGCAGGCAAGGCACGTTTTGGTCCAATGTTTGACATCCTTCCGCATCGAGGGCCAAACAAAACGAGAGGTAACCAGGTGTTGCGAAGCACGGATACCAGGATGGGAGGGCTTATGAAGATCCGTGAAGACTGCTTTTCTGTGACATGGAGGGACATAAGGGCGAATAGCAGCTGTTGATACGTCGCAATAGAGGGGCACAGACAATCCTGGCATACTCATTTTCTTGAGGGAAAGTGAGTGAGTGGAGTCTTCTCTGAGCAGTTCTTGTAGTTCCGTATCCTTATCTTGATCCTGTGCAATAGCATTCCACAGTGTAGAGCTGAGGGTAACAGAAGTAATCTCTATTCTTGAAAGTGCATCCGCTGGAGTGTTCAAGACACCTTTGATGTGGCGGATATCTGTGGTAAATTGCGAGATATAATCGAGTTGCCTGATGACTCTGGGAGAGTGGTTACAGCTGTTTTTATTGAAGACAGTGACCAAAGGTTTGTGGTCGGTAAAAACACAAAACTCTCGGCCTTCAAGGAAATGTTGAAAATGCTTCACGTTTAAGTAAATAGCAAGAAGTTCACGTCCGAAAGCACTATAACGCGTTTGGGCTGGCTGCAGCTTTTTCGAGTAAAACGCGATGGGTGCTTGTTGACCGTTAATGGTTTGTTCCAACACTCCACCGATCGCAACATCTGATGCATCGACCGTCAGAGTTAGGGGGGCATCACTGATAGGAAATGACAGAGACAATGCACTATTGATAGCATTTTTGGCATTGTCGAACGCCTGTAAACTATCGCTACACCATAACAATTTCGTTACCTTGCGTTTGTGTGTGATCATAGCGTGTAGAGGAGCAAGAACACTAGCACAGTTTTTTAATGAACTTGTGGTAATAATTTACCAAACCTAGAAACCGCCGTAACTCACGCTGATTACTTGGCATAGGGTAATTTTTTATCACTTCACACTTGTCCTGAAGGGGGGTAATTCCGTGCTGCGAAATCGTGTGACCAAGAAATTCCAAGGTTGGCTGTGCAAACACACACTTAGATGCATTAATAGTAACACCGTATTGTTCTAAGCGTTGAAAGAGGAGTGAAAGATGTTCCTTATGTTCCTCTTCCGTTGAGCTGGCCACAAGCAAATCATCGATGTAGGCATAAACAAAGTCTAAGCCTCTGGTGACCTCATCTATAAACCTCTGAAAGGTTTGCGCAGCATTCCGTAGCCCGAACGGCATCTTCAAAAATTCGAATAACCCAAATGGTGTACAAACTGCAGTCTTGGGAATATCCGAAGGCTCTACGGGAATGTGGTGGAAAGCCTTAACGAGATCTATTTTACTGAAGATAGATTTGCCGTGGAGAAGAGAAGTAAAGTCTTGGACATTTGGTACCGGATATCGGTCCGGGATGGTTGTCGAATTCAAAAACCGGTAATCCCCACATGGTCTCCAGTCTCCTGACTTCTTCTGGACCAGGTGTAGGGGAGACGACCAACTGCTTTTGGAAGGTCTTATTATCCCAAGATCCAGCATAAGCTGGAATTCCGATTTGGCAGCTTTCAGTTTGTCCGGGGCAAGACGTCTGGGTTTTGCAAACACAGGGGGACCTTTTGTTGTAATGTGATGGGTAATGGTGTGCTTAATGGTATCACCCATCTGCATCGGTTGAAGAATTCCTGGATATCGCTGGAAAAGGCACTGGTACATGGAATTAGGGGGAACGAGGGAAAGTGCAGAGTTCGAGGCGTCCGGAAGGGCAACCTGTTTGGCAAGAACAGAAAGCAGTGTGGCCTGGTCGCATAAGCGTCGCTTGTCAAGATCCACCAGGAGTTTGAAATGCTGGAGGAAGTCAGCGCCGATTATGGGATGCTGCACTTGAGCACAGATGAAAATCCACTTGAAGGATCGGTGAAGGCCCAAGTTTAGTTCACGCGACTGAGTACCGTACGTGGGTATGCGTGAACCGTTAGCAGCGTATAGAGGCGGAGATTCCGAGTGCTTATGACCAGATTTTTGAGGGAATACACTGACTGACGCTCCGGTATCAACCAAGAAATTGACACCAGAGTTCCTGTCCTTTATGAATAACAGGTTGGCAGTGCGAGTACTAGACGCCATTAGGACTCGCTGCTGGGGTTTTCCGACGAAAAATTGCAAGGGGAGATGCACTTCCTAGCCTTTTTTCCAAATTTCGAGTGGTAGAAGCAGATCTTCCCGGAACTCGAACGATGCCTCTTCGTAAATCTTGACCGAGAATGGCTTCTTTGCCGTTGATTTTGTAGCAGAGAACAAACGTGGTTGAGTTGTTGACTTAACTCTTTCACTTTCAACTCCAGTTCCGATTGTGTGTTCACGTTGTTGACCGGAGCTGTGTCAATCTCCACTACCTTGTCGGCAGTTTCTGCTAGTTTATCAACTGGAGTAGCAGGATCCATAGTGGCCAAGACACGCTGAGCTGATGGAGGAAGTTTCTGCAAGAACAACTGTCTAAAGATGTCCTTATCGAAGGTTTGTGCGCGTTCGCCTAGAGCGCACTGCATAGCCCTCAGCATTTGAGTGGGCTTACGGTCTCCAAGTTCTTCTTTTGAGATTAACTGATGTAGTTTCTCACGCTCGGAGACAGTGGTGCGGCACAGGATGGCAGACTTCAGATCGTTGTATGGGTCCTCACTCGTGGAAGTACACACGATGACGTCACGGACTTCAGAGATGATGCTCGCTGGTAGAGAGGACAAAACATGATCGTATTTCGTCCTGCTAGCGGTGATCCTTCCCAAGTTGAATTGTGATTCCACTTGGTGGAACCAAATAAATGGATCACCCGGCCAGAAGACGGGGAGCTTTACGCTCAAGTGGGAGATGGCACCAGCGTCGTCAGGCATCTTCTCCTATGCTTGCTAACGTACAAGCAAGACGACAAGTTCCCAACGAAGGAGTGGAGGTTGAGACGAGCGCAGGCACAGAGCGCACGGGCAGGGGTGAGGGGCAGAGGGCACGAGCGACATTACAGTCTGGTCCTAGTCGCTCGGGTGAAGGGGGTGATGGGCACGAACGACGTTACAGTCTAGTCCTAGTCGTTCGGGTGAAGGGGGTGATGGGCACGAACGACATTACAGTCTAATCCTAGTCGTTCGGGTAAAAGGGGTAATCCAGCTCCGGGGTCATCAATTGTTGGTTTACGTCGTCGTCGTCGTTGGCCTAGGCAAGCTACGGCTTGGGACCGTAGCGCATCTATCCGGTATAGGTTAACCTGGATGATGTAGCCATAAGCACTGCCGCTAGTTAAGTGCCAACCAGTGATTATCTCACTAGCCGTATTGAGTCCGTTAGGCGAAACTACGACAGTACCAAAGGTGGAAAATATAACCTTTGGTTTTCTATTATTTATTTGCAAAATGGACATGGCATTAGATTAAAATAAATATTTGAATATAAATGATTAACTGACAATTGTGATATATAATTAATTATGTTTACATACAATAAAATAATATAGTATACATAAAATTAGTATTAATGTGGTTCACAATTGAATTATAATGGGGTAACTAATTTAAAATGAATTTATACTATTCCGAAATTCAAGACGGTAAAATTAACATTTAACTTGAAACTAAAATAAGAGTATTCACTACACTCTTAATAACTTTTGACTTTCTATTTATATCCATTTCTTCTTATAACTGAGTCTTTATCAATCAAATAAGTTCCTGTATATTACACTATCAAAGCCATTTATTAGTTTTAAATATTCGAATTAAGGCGATATCCTATTTTGGCGTCCCAAATTATTTAACAATTACCAAAATAAACAAATAGCGTCCCAAATACAAGTAATTAGCGGATGTGTACGATAGTGACATGTACGATAGTGCAATATCCTCTGTGATACACTTGCCTACGTATTAAAAATAAATGCTCACATTTTTGGTAAAAGTTGCGGAGCAAATGTATTTTACGTCCCCCTGTGGTGCCTAATGTAGTTTACGTTCCCCTACATTATCCTAGTGTAGTTTACTTCCCCTACATTATCCTAGTGTAGTTTACGTTCCCCTACATTATCCTAGTGTAGTTTACGTTCCCCAACATTATCCTAGTGTAGGTTACGTTCCCCTACATTATCCTAGTGTAGTTTGCGTTCCCCTACATTATCCTAGTGTAGTTTGCGTTCCCCTACATTATCCTAGTGTAGTTTGCGTTCCCCGACATTATCCTAGTGTAGTTTGCGTTCCCCTACATTATCCTAGTGTAGTTTGCGTTCCCCTACATTATCCTAGTGTAGTTTGCGTTCCCCTACATTATCCTAGTGTAGTTTGCGTTCCCCTACATTATCCTAGTGTAGTTTGCGTTCCCTACATTATCCTAGTGTAGTTTGCGTTCCCCTACATTATCCTAGTGTAGTTTGCGTTCCCCTACATTATCCTTGTGTAGTTTGCGTTCCCCTACATTATCCTAGTGTAGTTTGCGTTCCCCTACATTATCCTAGTGTAGTTTGCGTTCCCCTACATTATCCTAGTGTAGTTTGCGTTCCCCTACATTATCCTAGTGTAGTTTGCGTTCCCCTACATTATCCTAGTGTAGTTTGCGTTCCCCTACATTATCCTAGTGTAGTTTGCGTTCCCCTACATTATCCTAGTGTAGTTTGCGTTCCCCTACATTATCCTAGTGTAGTTTGCGTTCCCCTACATTATCCTAGTGTAGTTTGCGTTCCCCTACATTATCCTAGTGTAGTTTGCGTTCCCCTACATTATCCTAGTGTAGTTTGCGTTCCCCTACATTATCCTAGTGTAGTTTGCGTTCCCCTACATTATCCTAGTGTAGTTTGCGTTCCCCTACATTATCCTAGTGTAGTTTGCGTTCCCCTACATTATCCTAGTGTAGTTTGCGTTCCCCTACATTATCCTAGTGTAGTTTGCGTTCCCCTACATTATCCTAGTGTAGTTTGCGTTCCCCTACATTATCCTAGTGTAGTTTGCGTTCCCCTACATTATCCTAGTGTAGTTTGCGTTCCCCTACATTATCCTAGTGTAGTTTGCGTTCCCCTACATTATCCTAGTGTAGTTTGCGTTCCCCTACATTATCCTAGTGTAGTTTGCGTTCCCCAACTTTGTTCGCGTATACCTAATCAAATAAAACGTTAAAACTAACGAAAATATTACGACTTAACCTAACCAATTGTCAATATATATATATATATAGACACATATATATATATACACACATATATATATACACACACATATACACACACATATACACACACATATACACACATATATATATATATATATATATATATTATATATATATATATATATATATATATATATAAAATTGACGATTGGTTAGGTTAAGTCGTAATATTTTCGTTAGTTTTAACGTTTTATTTGATGGATTCATTTAAAAATGTCTCCTAAAGATCCTAGTGTAGTTTACGTTCCCCAACTTTGATCTAGTGTAGTTTGTGTCCCCTTTTGCGTCAGGGGGACGTAAACTACACTTGCTCCAAAGTTGCTTAAAATTAATCGAAACCTACATGAAAATTATTGACTGCCCGGTTAGGTGTACTGTACGCCTTTGACGATTGGTTATGTTAAGTCATGATACTTTCGATAATTTAAACGAAAATATCACAACTTAACCTAACCGATCGTCAAGGGCGTACAGTTGACCTAACCGGCCATTGCAGCCATTTTTTCCCATAAGAAATCAACAAAAATGGTTCATCAAAACAAAGCTAATGCTGTTAAATAATTTGGGACGCCAAAATAGGATATTGCCCGAATTAGTTCTATAGGTGGACGCTTTTCAAGTGAATACGTACTTAGTTCAACTAATTTTTCCTAAAATATTTTACTTCTTAATTCTGGATTCATTTCGGTTGCTATAGCCCGAACCCTTTCCAATTTATCATTGTCTTTTCCCAATTATAGACTGTCTAACTCAAAGATCGAACGTAGGGTAGGCCTACTCTATACCAAGAGGCCTAGGTCTAAGGCTAGGTTCAGGGTCACAGGCAGGTTCTTAATCTTGAAAGACTAAGACTAGCCAAGGCCTAGCCAATTAACTAAAATTAATAAATGCCTGAAAAATCGTAGAAGGCCTAAACCTACATGGAATAAGTTAATAAATATACAAATATTAATAATTTACTAAGTTTACTGCATACGATTTCTTTTCAAATACTTTACTTACAATTGGCAAAAGGGAAATGGAGTGATAACTGGATGGAGTATTTGGATTTCCTGACTTAAATACAAAGCATACTCTGGCTTCCTTTAGACTGCCAGGGATTATATACCTGATGTTATGGATTCATTCATTAGTTTGTGTTTGTCTTTTTCGATAATAATATAAGTTTTCCATAATTTAAAGAAAGTATGCTTGCGTTTAATACTCACAATGAGTGCTGGGGTGATCCATTGGTTGTTGTATTTAGTTTTGGAATTACTTTTGGTTTACGAGGAAAGTTTGTATTGAATGGATCCATTAACGTGTTTGAGAATGTTTAAAATTTTGTTCCACTGTCATGGTTATTTTCCGTTATTCCATTTCAATCAAAAGCTGTTTTTGCTCTAAGTAATTATAGTTTATTATTATATCTGTAAGATCTATATTCAACCTTTATATTTTACTGTGCAAAGAAATGGGCGGTTATGCGGGTACCATACCCAGATTTCATCTAGCATTTAAGTGTTCTTTTGTGAGCTCAGTATCTAAGTCTTCTCCAGTAACACAGTTGTTACCGATATGAGTGGAATTTGGAATTCTAGCGACATTTGTAATAAAAGTTGGTACCAGCTGGTAGTTGGTAGATGCCTAAACTTGAATATTGGATGTTATGAATATACATTTCAATTGCAAATGTTTCTGAGGTATTGCTTAAGCTTGTCAGTCCTTCAATAAATTTACCCTTGCAGTTTGAGTCTACAAATGCACTGTAAAGTGTAATTGATCTATACAGACCTCCGATATTAGAAATTTAATTGTTCCATTTGTTGGAACAACCATGGAACGATTTTTTGGCAAAACGAATGGTTCCTCATAGAAACCTTTCAATGTCTTTCCTTTCTTAACTGATTTTGAACCAATTACATTGAAATTAAGAATATAATTGGTTCAAAATTGATCCCAAGAAGATGGGAAATTTTTTTTACCAAGAAATAGTTCCTTAATTGGTTTAAATAGAACAATTAATGGAGCAATCCAAGAATAAGCACCCCAAAGTCCCTAATCCAAGAAAAAGCACCCCAGTTAGACCCCAATCCAAATTAAAGGATTGTAACATAAAGTTAAAAAAAATTTATTTTAATGTTTACGAAGGATATTGCAATAAAAAAAAATTAGAACAACATAATTAAAATAACAATAATAAAATAAGGTTAATTGAATGCCAGGTTAGGTGAACTGTACGCCCTTGACGATTGGGGATCAAGTAAAGATAAGCACCCCCAACCTTTTTTATTTAGCTTTATAAGGTTAACTAACGAAAATATCACGACTTAACCTAACCAATCGTTAGGTCAACTGTACGCCCTTGACGATTGGTTAGGTTAGGTCGTGATATTTTCGTTAGTTAGCCTTATAAAGCTAACTAAAAAAGGTTGGGGTGCTTATCTGGTGCTACTGTAGTACGCGGTCTACCTACGATTCGGCGGTCTACCTTTTAATTATAGCTTCTTATCTTGTTTACTAATTGTTTGTTTACATCCCATTGTCAATCGCCCTTGACGATTGGTTAGGTTTAGTCATGATATTTTCGTTAGTTTTAACGAAAATATCATGATTAAACCTAACCAATCGTAGGTAGACCGCATACTACAGTAGCACCGCTTATCTTTACTTGATCCACGATTGGTTAGGTTAAGTCGTGATATTTTCGTAAAACTAACGAAAATATCACAACTTAACCTAACCAATCGTCAAGGGCGTACAATTAACCTAACCGGGCATTCAATTAACCATTTTAGAGCAATCCAAGGGATCACCTGAAGATCAGGGGCCCCAGCCTTCGTTAGTTAGCCTTATAAGGCTAACTAACGAAAATATCACGACTTAACCTAACCAATCGCTAGGTCAACTGTACGCCCTTGACGATTAGTTAGGTTAAGTTGTGATATTTTCGTTAGTTAGCCTTATAAGGCTAACTAAAGACGGCTGGGGGCCCTGATCTTCACGTGATCCGATCCAAGAATGAGCACCCTCGTTCGACCCCAATCCAAGAAAAAGCACCCTAAATTGATTTGGGGTGCTTATTCTTGGATTGCTCCCAATTGGTTTTTAATATCGGTGGTCTGTATGAATGAATTAAACTTTGCAGTGTATACTTACACCTCCGCCCCTTGTTAGTCTTATTTTGTACACTGGGATGTTAAAAAATATTTTATTATTGTTATTTAACTAAGTTTCAGTTAATATAATCGACATGACTTTATCTTGTAATAATTATAGATTAGCTGTCAATTCGTTAAAGTGGTTTGAGAGACTGGTTTAAGTTTAGGAAAAAGGTTGCCATTGTTGTATTTCTTGTTTTAAAAAGTTGTCTACTAAGATATAATTACTCTTGATTACGTTTTTGTTTAAAATAGTGAGATTATTCAAAGTGATGATCATGCAATGCGGTAATAATGTATATATAAAAAACAGTATAAGCAAATAAATAAAAAATAGGTTGTTCTAAAGCAAGCACTTACTTGAGAATGTAATATTATATATGGTATTATCAAATTATTTTTATATATTAATGTACATATTCAGGACGTCAAAGTGAACGAAAAACTTTCTATGAACATAAGTCCGCAATCGCTTCATTTCCGAGATACATTGCTTTTTTACCGAGGATGATCCAATTAAAATGAAAATCATTAAAGTTTACGCAAGTGCTCAAAATGGTTTCCCTGCATCAGAGTACATGCTTCAACGAGTCGTTGAAAATTTTGCCGCATACGTTCGAAAACACCTACCTGGTTGCGTATTGTTTTAGAACAATCTTGAATACGTTGCCACAATTCATCTATGTCATTAACTTCTCTTGCATAACCAAGATTTTTTAAACAACCCACAAGAAAAAGTCAATTGCATTTAGGTCCAGACACTATCAAAACAAAAGAAAAATAGCTATCGAAACAACCAGACAACTACGACTTTCATAAAATTTAATGACTTCCATTTTAATTGGATTGTCCTCGGCAAAAGAGCGATGCATCTCCAAAACGAAGCGATTGCAGATTTATGTTCATAGGAACTTTTTTGTTCACTTCGACGTCCTGAATATGTATATTAATTTATGAAACATAATTTGATAACACCCTGTATACATATATATATATATGATGAAAACCACGAAGGAAAAAGGAAACACAGAATGGTGCTCAAGCGCTTTCGTCTAATGACATCCTCAAGAATACTGAAATAAATAAGTTCGAGACTATATTATATAGGTCACAAAAAAAAATAAAATAGAAAAAAAAAAATTGTGGGAGGAGCATACAAATTTATAAGGAAAAGCTACCAGAGTTTTAGCACTTTGCCCCTCTTGTCTAAATCCGTTCTGAACGAATTCAAAACAACAGGATCAAGTGAAAAAAGGCCCTGGCTAATATTGAAATTATTGTAAGTTGAATAATGGCAGACTCAAGAATATTTCTATTAACAATGTTGCTTGAGTGAAACAAAATTGAAGCATTATTCTAATCAATACAGTGGGATAACTCTGACAAATAGACAAAAAGGGCACTGGACGACTGTCCCATTCTAACGGAATATTGATGCTGTTTAACAGGCGTGTGCAAATCCTTTCCCATCTGTGCAATGTAAAAGGAATCACATTGTTTACAACCAATTTTATAGATAATGCCTGAATTATTGGTAGGGCTATTTTTTACTATGATATTTTTCACAATATTGTCATATGAAAATACTACATTAATATTCAAAAGTTTAAGTACATTAGCATTGCCTAAAAAGCCTGGGAAAAATGGAAGTACTAAAATATTCTTCGACAAGGTGCGAGGGTTATTATTCATACTATAGAAAGTTCGATTTGCCTTGTTAAGACAAGATTCCAAAAAAAAACAGGTTGGTAACACAAATCACATCCAATATTGTTGATTTTTTCTAATTCGGCATCCATGTATTCCGGACTGGGGATGCTAAGAGCGCGGAGAAACATTGAAAAAAATATGGCTTTCTTGATGGGGGTGTCATGTCCGGAGTAAAAGTGTACGTAGGACAAATTGTTTGTTTTTTCCGATAAATACTAAACTTAAAACCTAGGCTTTCCCTATGTACACGCACGTCCAAAAACGGGATTGAGTTGTTTTGTTCCACTTCTAAAGTAAACTTAATGGAAGGGACTTGATTATTTAACTGAAGGAGGAAGTCATCCACGTCACGCTTCATGGGCCAGATATACAAAATATCGTCAACGTACCGCAACCATGGGATGCCAACCCCCAGGATGAAGCCATGAAAAGTAAAGAAGTGTATGTATGTATGTGTATATATGCTGTATATATTTATTTTGTAGTAAGGAAGGAGCAAGGGCAAGCGCCCGAAAAAATACCCCCTCCTATATAAGAAGGAGAGAGCCAAAATCAAGGTCTCTGAGGCCCACGATGCCATTTTTTATATTTTTTTCAATAGATTTTTAAAAGATTGCGTACTGTGAAAAATGCATGTATGTATAATGAAGAATAGAGAGAGAAGTGTGTTTGAGAGCATGCTGGACTACACATAGGGTAGACGAGACAGAGAAAAAGATCAGCTAAAGAAGACAGGAACAGGAGAAACCAATCGACTTTCCTGGTCGATTGGTGCTACAATCTCATATATATATATATATATATATATATATATATATATATATATATATATATATATATATATATATATAGAGAGAGAGAGAGAGAGAGAGAGAGAGAAAGAGAGAGAGAGAGAGAGAGAGAGAGGTTCCCAGAGCTACATATATACTTACTCACTCATACATATTACCTAGAGCAGTGGTTCCCAAACTTTTTCTCTCTACGGACGACACCTGAACTGCCTTTCAGACTCGGCGGTGTCTTGAAAAGGTCTTTAATTTCTATTTACTTTTCTTTACTCTGCGTTATTTTCACTCTTAATATTTATTTTACACTGATTTCTAAATTCTATAAAACGTCAGACGGGTAGTCATGGCTGGTCCTCAACTGAGACATTGGACACTGCAGCCGACAATTTTTTTAACAAAGCGAGGGAGTGGAAAATGACGACGCTTATAACTATTTACTGTTTTATTTTAATTAGGACAAAAATAATAACGGGGAAAGCGAATGTAAATTCATAATTTAACACTGGATTGTGGAGGAAACCTTTTGTTAAATAAATTTTAAATCACAACTTACATTTCTTTAGCACCAAACAACGCCCTCTCAAGGACCCGAGAAACGAGAGTGGTAAACAAGGTCCTTTTTAAAATCTCGCAGACCTACCTTCGATTGGCCGCCTCCTTTACAATAGTAACGGTTGTGATGTTTGGTTCCATTTTAAAATAATTCTTTATTAAATTTTTATATTAACATTCAGATAATTTTGTTCCCTTTTAAAATAATTCGTAACAATCATCATACATCGTGAAATTCCATTTTAACGTAATCATTAATAATTATTATAAATTTCATGTTCGAATTCACCAAACAACACTCGCCTCACCCCTTTGAAAATAAGTTTTCAATTGAAAACTTTTTTTTTAACAAATTTAAAGAAGTTGAAAGAACAGACAAGAAATCGTTTCAGTGACAAACTCCACACTTTAGATATTTTGTATCATTTCATAAAAAAAAAAAAAATACTTATAGTTTACACAACGTTTGCATAAAATAACATTTCACACTAATGACCAAATGTACTGCCTTCAACAAAGCTGTGACGTGGACAATATAGGATAATTTTCTTAAACTCGGTTACAACAAATTTTAGGTTCACAGCTATTCCAGCGATTATCTCATCACTATAGTTACATAGTTACCACCAGGACAACCATAGAAAGAACAAGAAAATATTTATAAAACATACTGACCAGAGCACACATAGTGTGACAAAAAAAAAAAGGAAAACAATTTTTGGCAAAATTCGAACATTTTCACTTATAACGTTACAAAATGATAATCAGTATATATACATTTCTGAGAGTTGCTCTGAACGCTGTCTTTATGTTTGTCATAAGCTGACAACGAACCTTTTAAATTTTCAATCGCAGCTTTCCTCCTCACTTCATTAGAGAGCAAGGGATTGCATCACCATGCAACAGATCAGCACTCTTTGAGGTTCCGCTTTCTCTCCAAAACTGGCGAAAAAAAGATGTCGTTTAATTCAAAGAGGATCAAGGGGATGGCGATATACTGAAAGTGGAACCACGTATCGGAAGTGGACGGGATTTGCTATTCTAGAAGAAACTCGCCATTCTCATCCTAACTTCTTTCCGGTGAGCGCTGCTTCTCTGCTACATCCAGCTGAACGACTCCCTACATGACATTAATCAAACGATCACTTGCCTGCAGGCAGTTTCACAGTGAGCCTACTGCGAACTTTATTGTATGGACAGTAAAGCCTTAAACACTTTCAAACTCTTGTGGTTTGCCTACCGAGTAGCCAATTAAGCTAATCATCGAAACAGTGGGACCAAGACTGCCCAAAAATACCATTAGGCCACAAACGGTCGAAAATGTCCTGCACTCAACTCTGCACATTCGGTTCCGTCTCTCTCTCTCTCTCGCTGATGGAATCCGGATTCAACTTAGTTGTTTCCAAATCGAGCCTTTTGAAATCTCGAAGAAAAATATCTGAAAGTTTGTATTTTTACTGATTGTTACTGTTCATATTTAATTTATAAAATTTTTTCAAAACTTCACTCGAAACAGTAACCACAATTTGCTCTGGCCAATTTTAAAACAAAAAATTACAGAAAAATTTACAGAATTACACAACACTTTAATCGCGTCCTAAGTACCAATAAGGTAACTTATGCCATTTACATCGAGAAAGAAAATAAAAATATATATCAATAAATAAACAAACAAAACCATACAATACTGCATTGTATATAAATATGAAGGCGCCCATACAAAGTAACCATAATTATAAATTTAAAAAACATTATTGTTTAAACTATTTTCAGGAATAACATCTTACAATTAAATACAAAAGACCAAAATGAAAACCAAAAACTTCGCACTATCAACTCAAGACAACGAAGAACCAACGTTACACTTCTTCGGGGACCGCGAACAACACTAGTCCTCAAAATGCCATAAGAACTTTACTGGCAATCTAAAAATTCCCCATTTCTGGTCAACAATCAATCTAAAGTTCCAAATGCACGAATAAAACCCGAATAAAGTTTAAAAAGTAACACGTTTTCCCAAAAATAATCATTAAATAACAAAATTTAAATATGAAAATTAAATTAATACGTTAATTCCAACCTTAATTACATTTTGAAGCGAATGTCCACTTTTTTAAGCGAACCTCTGTATAAACATTCTTAACCAGACCAAACTGCATTATATAATGAAATACTGTAATTTGAAATATTATCTATACAAACGTGCGAGCGTTACAAAAAACAATTTCCCTATTTATACCCTATGCATATAAGAATTCTTTTAACTAAAAATGCTACTTATGACAGTAAGATACCATTTGAGAATTAGAGTGCCTATAAAATTTAAAAAAAAACTGAAAAATAAAGGACCAAAATTAATGCTATATACCTAGACTGTACACAAAAAATTATTACAAAAACTTACTAAAACAATTTCTGTCTTTTTATTTACATCTGAATTCCTTTCGCGATGACCTTACTCGTTCTCGTATTCTCGAACTCGGATCCTCCGAATTCTATATCCTCTGGCTACGCCTTACATGCCAACCTCAAACTAAATACATCTGCGCTGTCTACTTTTCCCCTAATTCTACTGATTATCCAAAATTCTTTGACACCTCACTTCCAAAGTGGAATACATTCTATGCCACTCCCTTTTGCTGAAATCTCCAATTTTAGATTTCAATGTGCACCACAACATTTTCTTTCACTTTACAAACACCCCTACTGAACTAACTTACAACTTTTCTATCCTGAATGACGTAGAGCAGATTGTACAGCACCCTACTTGTATCCCCGATAGCCTTGGAGATAGCCTCAACATTTTGGATTTATTTCTCACCTCTCATCCTTCTTCTTACTCTGTCAAACTTTTTTCTCCGTTGGGCTCCTCCGATCACAATCTTATATCTGTTTCCTGTCCTATCACTCCAATTCGTCCTTTGGATCCTCCCAAGAGGAGATACCTTTGACACTTAGGCGCCACTGATTAGGAGGCCCTAAGACAGTATTTCTGCTTCCGTGACCGGGCCCCTGCTGGTGTGCTGAGCACATCACGGAGGTGATTCTCTCGGACATGGAGACTTACATTCCATATCCTATTCCTCTACTAATGCAAAATAAACTTTGTTTAACGTTACTTCTTCTAATGCTATCCGCAACAGAGAGGAGTCTTTCAGAAGGTACCGTCGACATCCAACTCCTGACTCTCACTCAGCTTATATTTCTGCCTGGAATCGTGCTAAATCTGTTCTTCAACTCGTCAAAAATTCCTTCATCCGACAAAAATATGAAAACCTGTCCAATTCTAATTAATTGTTCTCGCTCTTTCTGGTATTTAGCTAAGAACCTCTCCGACAACTTTACTTCCTCTTCTTTCCAGCCTCTTTTCCATTCGGACGGCTCAGTTGCCGTCTCTTCTCCTGACAAAGCTGAACTCTTCGCTCAAACTTTCGCCTCTAACTCACCCCTGTACGATTCCGGTGCTGTTCCTCCATCTCCTCCTCCTCTGACTTAATTATGTCTGAAATTAGAATCTCTTTCAAATATGTTCTTTCTTCCTAGCTGAGCTCAACCCTAGGAAGGCGTACAGTCCTGATGGTGTTCCTCCTGTTGTTCTCAAGAAATATGCTTCTGTGCTGGTACCTGCCTAGGGAAACTCTTTCGTCTTTGTCTTTCATCTAGTACTTTTCCTTCCTGCTGGAAGTTCGCTTTCATTCAGCCTGTCCCAAAGAAGGGCGACCGCTCTCAAACCTCTAACTATCGTCCAATTGCTTTGATTTCTTACCTTTCTAGAGCTTTTGAATGTATCCTTAATAGGAAGATTCTTAAACACTTCTCTTCTTACAATCTTCTTTCAGATCGTCAGTGTGGGTTCCGCAAGGGAATGTCGATCTTCTTGCATCTCTCTCTTTGCATCTTCTTTTTGGGATTTCGTTGAAACTTTTGCTATTGCGTTAGATATATCAAAAGCTTTTGATAGAATCTTGCACAAATCTTTAATTTCCAAACTGCCCTCCTTCCGTTTCTTTTCCTTCTATCTGTGCCTTCCTCTCTAATTTCCTTTCTGGCCGATCTGTAGCTGCGGTTGTAGATGTCTACTGTTCTTCTCCTAAAGCTATCAATAGTGGTGTTCCTCAGGGTTCTGTCCTGTCACCCACTCTTTTCCTTTTATTTATAAATGATGTATTAAGTCGCATTTCCTGTCCTGTCCACTCCTATGCTGATGATTCCACTCTTCACTTCTCCACCCTGTTTTCAAAGCATCCCTCTCAAAAGTCACTCCATGCTACGCGTAGGATGACTGTGGTGCACCTGACCTCTGATGTTCCTACTATCTCTGAATGGGGCAGAGAAAACCTTATGGCTTTCAATGCCTCAAAAACTCAGTTCCATCATCTGTCTACTGTAATCGTCACAAACTTCACACGACTATCCCCTTACCTTAACAATACAACTCAATCCTTCCTCTTCTCTTAACATTCTTGGCGTTTCCTTTTTTCATAATCTTTCCTGGAAAGATCACATATATTCTCTTTCCAAAACAGCTTTTAAGAGGTTAGGTGTGCTATACCGGTTCTGCAATTTCTTCACACCCACTTAGTTGCTGTCTCTGTAAAGAGGTCTTGTCCGCCCCTGTATGAAGTACGCTTGTCACGTTTATGGTGGTTCAACCCACACAACCAACTTGGAATCAAAGGCTTTTCGTCTCATCAATTCCCCGCCTCTTATTAACTGTCTTCAATCCCTCTCTCTTTGCCGCAATGTTGCCTCTCTCTTTACTATCGCTATTATAACGGACACTGCTCTTCTGAACTCTAACTGCATGCCTCCTCCTCCTTCTTTCAGGAGCGCACACATTCTCATTCCTTTTCTGTCTAACTCTCTAACGCAAGGGTGGTATTTTTAATCTTTCATCTACTCAACAGGTCAACTACGGACCAATCTTCCTCAATCCATCTTTCCCCCTGTCTATGACCTCCAATCTTTCAAACGCAGAGTGTCCAGGCATCTCAAAAACCCTGGACCTTGAGTTTGTCTCTTCTTTTTGTATGAGGTTGGGGGGCGTTTTTGCGGTCATTCGCCCTTGGCCCCTCCTTCCTGCATAAATAAAAGGGTATTTTTCAATAACACGAATTATGCTTACTTTAAACCCACAATTTCAACAATTTATGATATTATATAAGTCTCACACGCAATATATACGGTAATAAATAAAGAAGAGAAAAAGAAATATTAAATTGTCTACTACCATAAAAAGAGGAGTATAGATTTACAATTTTTTTTTTTAAATTTTTGGCACCGCGAAGAATGAAAAAAAAAAAGCTTAATATCTACAAACTTTAATACTACACAAAAAATAATAAAAAAAAAGATGTAATTTGAACATTCTTGATTTTGTTGAGATATTTCATGTGATAATATAGGGTATATCTAACCAACCGATACTTGACGGAACTCTTAATAGAAATAGACCCCAATATATATATATATATATATATGATGAATAAAACCACGAAGGAAAGGAAACACAGAGTGGTGCTCAAGCGCTTTCGTCTAATGACCCAAAAAGAAAAAGAAAAAAAAAATATATATATATATATATAAATAAAAATTGCGGGAGGAGCGTACAAATTTGTAAGGAAAACTACCAATTTTAACACTTTGCCCGAATTCAACACAAGATCAAATGGATTGTTTACAACTAATTTTATAGATAATGCCTGAATGACATATAGGTCACAAAAAAAAAAATAAATTGAAAAATAAAAATTGTAAAAGGAGCATACAAATTTATAAGGGAAAATTACCAAAGTTTTAGCACTCTGCCCTTCTTGTCTAAATCCGTTCTGAACGAATTCAAAACAACGGGATCGAGTTGAAAAAGACCTTTGCTCATGTTAAAATTATTTGTAAGTTGGATAATAGCAGACTCAAGAATATTTCTATTAACAATGTTGCTAGAGTGAAACAAAACTGAAGCATTATTCCAATCAATACAGTGGGATAACTCTGACAAATGGACAAAAAGGGCACTGGACGACTGTCCCATTCTAACGGAATATTGATGCTGTTTTACACGCGTGTGCAAATCCTTTCCCGTCTGACCAATGTAAAAGGAATCACATTGTTTACAACCAATTTTATAGATAATGCCTGAATTATTGGTAGGGCTATTTTTTCTATGATATTTTTCACAATATTGTTATATGAAAATACTACATTAATATCCAAAAGTTTAAGTACATTAGCAATACCTAAAAAGCCCGGGAAGAATGGAAGTACTAAAATATTCTTTGACAAAGTGCGAGTGTTATTATTCACACGATAGAAGGTTCGTTTTGCCTTGTTAAGACAAGATTCCATAAACGCAGGTGGGTAGCACAGATCACTTACAATACCGTTGATTTTTTCCAGTTCGGCATCGATGTATTTCGGACTGGTGATCCTAAGAGCGCGGAGAAACATTGAAGAAAATATGGCCTTCTTAATGGGGGTCATGTCCAGAGTAAAAGGGTACATAGGACAAATTGTTTTTTTTTTTCGATAGATACTAAACTTAAAACCTGGGCTTTCCCTATGTACACGCACATCCAAAAACGGGATTGAGTTGTCTTGTTCCACTTCTAAAGTAAACTTAATGGAGGGGACTTGATCATTTAACTGAAGGAGGAAGTCATCCATGTCACGATTCATGGGCCAGATACACAAAATTTCGTCGACGTACCGCAACCATGGGATGCCAACCTCCAGGATTCTCGGAATGTAAGTAATTTCGAAAAACTCCATATAAATATTGGAGAGGAGGGGCGACAAGGGGTTGCCCATTGCCATCCCAAAAACCTGTTGATAATACTCGCTATTGAAAGTGAATTTACAGTCTTTGATGCAAAGCTTAATAAGTCCAAAACGATGTGTGCAGGTAGTGGCAGGTCGTACTTATGTAATTCTCGGGAGAGAAAGTCAAGCATATCGTCAATCGGCACTTTTGTAAACAATGCACAAACGTCAAAACTGATCAATCTATCGTTGGTTTTAGTGCGTACATTATTTAATTTTTCAGTAAGATCCATGGAATTTTTTACATGTGAATCAGAGATAGTTCCGAGAATGGGGGACAAGACTTTGACCAGCTATTTGGAGAGTTTATAGGTAATAGAGCCCACCGAGCTAATAATAGGGCGCATAGGGTTGCCAGGTTTGTGGGTTTTAATAAGACCGTAACGGTAGGGAAGAGAAGATGAAGTGGACATGAAAAGTGGAATTAAGTCCTTATGATCTTTGAGAATGCGTTTCAAGCCCCTATTGAATGATTTAATGACGTCATCCTGCGGGTTCTTCCTAAGTTTTCTGTATGTGGCGGGGTCCTGGAGCAGCTCGTTCATCTTTCTAATGTAGTCCACTTTGTCCATAATAACTATAGTGTTAGCCTTGTCTGCTTTAGTAATATGGAGCTCACCATCTTTTTTTAATGTGAGAGGCTATTGCGAAAGCGTTTAGGAAAGTTATCTTCGTAAGTACTATTCGCAGCACTATAGACAAGGCCTTTAACTATGTTAACCAAAGACTGAGGAAGATTACACTGTTTTTCAAAACAAGCAAGACTATAACAAATTTGTAAAGCAGAAGGTTTTTTAACAATAAAAAAGGACGTACCAAATCCAAGGGCACATTTTG
This sequence comes from Bathynomus jamesi, assembly GCA_023014485.1. NCBI lineage: Eukaryota > Metazoa > Arthropoda > Malacostraca > Isopoda > Cirolanidae > Bathynomus > Bathynomus jamesi. Next base: position 134,724 of record JAJOZX010005020.1, on the reverse strand, counting down.
CATCGTCACTAATGTTTTTCGAAGAAAGGTTCAAAACACATTTTGAGCTTGCTTTTTTACTCCACTGACTATTTCGAATGAGACTTTTAATCTTGCGATCCAAAATGTTACGAAGTGAAGAAGTTTTCCGACGCAACTCGTTGTAAATTTCATCAAACAAAGGTTGGATCCACGGTTGGGATATAACGGTCACAAAATTACGTTTGGCAATGCGTAAATTGCGTAGGTTGCGTGGTCCAACCTTTGTTTGATGAAATTTACAACGAGTTGCGTCGGAGAACTTCTTCACTTCGTAACATTTTGGATCGCAAAATTAAAAGACCTATCCTTTTGTGTGATTAGTTTTATATTGTTAGGTATTCACTCAGAACTTATAAGAAGATTAAGCACTTCTCCCTTGCCTAAAGCATCGCTGGTCACTAGGCAGCCCTGAGATGAGCTCGTATAAATTCCTTTTGTCTTAAAAATTTGCCTACTTTACAAAGTCCCCAAACGTCTATTTTTTGCGTTTTCATTATTTCTTCTCTCGAAGTAATTTTCACGTGTCAGCGATGGAAAATTTTGATACGAAATAATACTCAAAAAAAAAGAAAAAAGTTTGAGTAAAAAAAATTTTTGTTTTATTTTTGACAGCTGAATTTTTATCTCGTGTAACCACATGAGTTTTGTTCTGAAGAATTTGTTGCGTAGAGGTGCAAATAGGCGTGTATCCTAGTAACATTGTTACAAGAAAGAAATTTTAGTTGGCAAAAAGAAATGGGACAAAGGATTAAAAGAACGAAGAGGGGACAAAATTGGACTAAAAAAAACATATTTATAGAAAAAAAATCGTATTTAAAAGTAAGGGTATAGGGTGATGAGTAAACAGAATTTAAAAAATGTAATAAGTTTTGCCTTTAAGATTTAAGAGGGGAGTATTCTGGCATGAAGGATTTTCTACTTTCTTCAGGTTACAAGAGAGAACAAAATTATTTACACGTATTTTGTTGCGGTAAACATACATTCAACTAATTAAATAAAATCTGTGTTTTTTTAGCAATAACTCGTTTCTACTCACCAAAGGCTTAAAAAAATAATATATATATACACAAGAGCCAACAAACCAAATTTCTTGAGAAAATTATTTTTTTTTCTCGGGGAATAGTGTGACTTCAGTCATTGCGGGAACCCTTTTTATCTACATAATACTTGCTTTCTAAATCGAATTAGATTAGTTCCAAATCCCTAAGTCTCCTTAAAATAGTTAAATTTACTCATGACCTTGAAAGGGAATGCAGGATGTAATTCTCCACCCTATTCATTCACCCACCAAGGATGAACATTCAGTAAATTTTAGGCTTTTATTTTCATGTAAAAAAAAAAAATTGTTTAATAGGTCACTTTTTTGTTTTTGAATTTTATAGTTTATTTTAATTTAAGTTTTTTAGGTTGGGCTTGCAGGAATTGTAGGAAAACACGAGGCCCGCCATGATCCTTCCCTTTTCCTTATAGGCTAACTTAAGACAACCTTTCTACATGCCTGTTTTCTCATATGGCTCCGTAGGTTGTCATTCGAAAATATAATTTATTAGTGTGTTTAACATTTACAACAAAATGTGCCAACAAAATATATACAAATGTATGCTATATTTGATCCAAAGAAAGTGGTAAACTAAACGTGTTTAGTTGATTGAAAGAAATAATTTTTCTCTGTATAACGAGGATCATCGGAATTCATAACAGAAAGTTTGCAGCTATTTCATTTGGTATATAAATCATGAAACCTAAAACGTGATTCAGTTAACAACGCCTAAAAAACTAGAAGAGTTGCAAGCCAAGGTTGCGAGGAAGGATATTTGGAATGAAAGAGAGAGTGGGAAGGAGTCCCAGCGTACTAAGAATATTTGGGTCGATATAATTTGGCCATATTGGCCCAAATATTCTTAATTTTATTAAATTTTAATTAGACAAAGTTACAAAATTCACATAAAGGTAACCAAAAAGTTCTGAATATGGAACACTACGCAAAATTATCCCAAAGATGAAAAAATAAAATTCAACAAAAAATCCATTTATTTCGGTGTGGTTACAAGAACAGGGAAATATTTCATTAGAGAAATTGCAAAGTGATATTTCCTGCTCATAAAAAAGATATCAATAAATAATCTGTTACCGAGATAAGTGTGGTTTTTTTTTTTTTTTTTTACTTACATAAAACTGATCTCTCACCTTCGAAAACTTCATTCAAGAATGTAATATTATCGAATAAATCAACTTCCTCACCATTGAAGAAGTTCTATTTATGGAAGATTCACTGCCGATCAGTATGTGAACATTTTTTAAATTATGCTTCATTTACTTCGAACACATACGCTTCTTTATCCTGGGAGAATTATCTAAACATGGCTATCGAATAAATGAAATTGGATTTACAAGCTAGTTATCATGCAGATAATTAAATATACGTTAACACTAAAGAGAGAAATAAGTATAGTTCAATAAACTGTTCATCCACTTTCCTTTTCGTTAACCTTCTACAACCTTTCTGGAATGACTTGAACATGTTTTGCAACCATCCACAAATTTCATCCTAGATATTTCCAATTTCATACAGTGTGATGAAGCAGGACTCCCGATGTTCTTTGCACTGAAGCATCCTAAGTAGGGCATGGGTAATTAATCATTTTTAGGAAAAAGTGATGAATGATGAAATTTTCTAATTAATCACTGATTAGCTGATTAAAATGATTACAGATTAAATACTTCTGAAAAGAGTAAGAAAGAGCTTTATTGTTTCTGTTGCGTGAGATAAGACCGAAGAAAACATTTTGCTCAAACATTTAATTTGCTTTAGTTCAAGAAATCAGGCATGGACGGATTAGACAGTTTATACATGCAAAAAGGTGCCAAATTCAAATGATACATTACAAAATTTAAGGTAAAATGATATTGAAATTGTGAGGAAAATTAATCATTTCCCATAATTTTTTTTTTTTTTATAATTAATTAATGATTAAATTCGAAACAATGATTAACTGATTAACTGGCTAATCGGAACCTAATCCCATGTGTTCACCATGTTGGCTTAAATATTCCCATGACATAGAGTTTCTTACCATTGTTCCTACATAATAGCTATAATAGCTGAAGTAATATTGAATTGTCAGTTTACAACAAAAACCAAATTTCACAAATTCCAATATCAGACAAAACGTATAGTGTCTTACATATATTTTTATCCGTCGATAGTACTCGTTGCGATAGCATCAATGCATATACTGTAAATATTGGTGAATAGCGTTGAACCGACGCCGTTGATATAACATGGTTGTATTACCATTCCTAAATACCATAAATATTAAATAGCTGTTTAAAGAGTGAGTAAATACTGGAAGGATAATGAAAATAATGGAAGGATGCTACTTCAATTCTCACAAAAACAGCAAAATGACAAAATGTTGTATCGATCATACTACATTTTTGATGAAATTACAGTATTGATGTGGTGTTGATTCACAAATAGAGAACCAATATTGTTGATGGTCATTGATAAAAAATAAACAGGCAATAACATATTAAATATCAATAATTTTACGATTGTAATTTAAGGATTTTTTAAATTACGAAATTTAAATATATTGAAGAAATATTTTCGTTTTTATGTTAGAGTTATATTATATTGTTAATATTATAGGGTTATCAACAACATTTCGAACTTATCAACAGTTGATTCATCAAACCTTGATATAAAAAAGATATATATATATATATATCATAAAAACTCAGGGAACCATTCTGAGTTCATTCCCATATATATATATATATATATATATATATATATATATATATATATATATATATATATAATATATATATATATAAATCTATATTTATTGTATAAGAGCAGCGCTATTAAAACTTGCAGAACTTATAATAAGTGTATTGCTACATTCGAACACAGATTTTACTTCCTCAAATTTTTTTTAATCCAAATTTCATTTAGAAGCGAAGCGAAAAAATGCGAGAATCATTTAAAGCAAAGTTATAACGTTTTATAAAGTCAGGAAAACCTTTCGCATTTGGGCTAAGATCAGTTTTAGCAAAAGTCACTCGGCCCATGGCGATTTGCCTTTGTGCCCTGCGCATTCCTTACGAGTCCTTAGAAGACCTTAACCTCTTTCGGACCACTGGGTCGAATTTGTACCGTTTCCAATACACGCACTGATAACTTAACCCTACAAAAGCTTCAGTCGTTAAGAGGTTAAGGGATTTTTTTTCACTGGAATTTTATTTTCTGATAGCCTATAATAGGTGAATTACAGTGTTTATATACCTATTGTCACACGTTAATCTCCCTCTTCTCTGCGTGTGTGGTTTGTAGTATATGAAAACGTTATCGATCACGTGGTTCATTCCTGAGTGTATTAGAATTTTATGGATGCAGCCTGTTTACAAATGTAAAAGAATAATATTGGAACACACCCGTTTCAGTCCCAAACCATTGACGCCCACTTTGCGTCCTTCCCAGCATTTCCTATACTTTTATTCTTTCAAAAATTAAATGACCTGCCCACTGGTCGTACGGTTACTTTCACAGGAAGTATTAAAAAACAAATTACGTTTATAAACTTTAAACATTTTATAGCATTCATCTGGGGTGGCCTTTGGCAGCGAGTTTTTTTTTTTGGTCATGTAATAGATTAGGGTAAAAAAAAATTATCGTTTCTTTCCAGTCTGTGCTGACAATTAAACTTTGACTTTTTCCCGCTATATACATATTACGAAGTACAGCATAAAGTATGAGGGGTTTTTGCTATTTAATATTGCTGGTAAATTTCCATGAATTTGAGTAAAATGTAAATGAATATGTAATTATACAGTATATGCATATATATATTATATAGAAACATGTACGGTATGTTTTGCCAAAGAATTAGAATACATATATGTAAATCCCCACGATATACTGTGTGTGTGTATGTATATATATATATGTGTGTGTGTGTGTGTATATATATATTTTATAAACGATATTTAAAAATAGATTAAAGGTTAAACTTTATTTTTTATTGTAATTAATCAGTTTGTGTTGTTGGTATTTCTACCTTTCCTCTCTCTCTCTCTCTCTCTCTCTCTCTCTCTCTCTCTCTCTCCATCTATCTATCTATCTCTAGAGAGAGAGAGCAATTCACTTCTACTGTATGTCTGTCAAGCCATTGCAGGAGTGGAGCAATGCCCCTGACCTCCAGGCAAACATAGCTATTTGTGCACGAGACTGCTGGTAAATGGTTAAGAAGGCGGTCTTACGACATCTGATCAACTTAACATTCTATTGACAAATTATTGTTAGGTTTGCTCAAGTTAGGTTAAGTTAGTCTTTTAGAGTGTCGCCCTTTTGATCGTGTCGACAAAATGGGTATATGTCCGTTGAGAGGACTCAAAGGACGCATACTCTAAATTGTCCTGACAAGCGAAAAAGGGAAATGCTATGCGATCCCTCAAGCTTTCGACATTACCTTCACATTTTAAACCAAAAGAGGTGCAATTTATTATTTACATAAACATTCATAAGTATATTTTTAGATCAAAACATAAAAATCATGCAAATATTTTTAACCAAAAATTGATCCCAGCAACAAATGGAAAGTTTAGAAGAAATGGAAAGTTTAGAAGAAATGGAAAGTTTAGAAGAAATGGAAAGTTTAGAAGAAATGGAAAGTTTAAAAGAAATGGAAAGTTTAGTAAACATCCTAAACCTATCATTAATGTTTTATAAACGTTTGGAACGTTTACTAAATGTCCCGTTTCTTGTTTGATCAATTTGTTATTACTGTTGAAAATATGTTCATTCTTTAGTGATGAAGTAATTTGGAGAATATTAACGACCTCTGTTAATGATTTGCTTCTTTCACGGTTTTCTTGATTGAAAACGCCGATTTGATCGGAATTGATTTTCAGACGAAATAGGATCAATATATATGTTGCAGGAAAATTATTATTTCTGACGCTTCTTTTACGTTTGTAATTTCCTTTTCGTAATTAACCCTACAGTGCCCAGTGTTACTTTACTGATTTTGTTCTGGCTAAAGCCAGACGATTTTATTCAGTTTTGGAAAAGACCTCAGGGCGCTAAAGGGTTAATTCTGATTTTGTTGGTTGCTAATTTGCTATACAGTTTTGAACAGTCTTTATTTCTACCAGGAAGGCCCATAGTGAGATCCGAAAGAGTAATTGTTCCTAACACTTAGGTTCTAAATGCAACTCATAAGTGAGAAGAGTGAGCAATTATGTGAGTAATCATTCAGGAGGGATAGAAAATGGCACAGCTCTCAGCCCAACTAATGCGTCCCATTGCTCCAACCCCTGTATTATTATTATTATTATTATTATTACCAGCATCATCGGGATTCCAATCCCCGACCTCAGTGTTTTCGCTTCGCTTATAGGGAAAAAGTGTTACCCAATGAACTACGGACACTGCTGCCGAAGAGAAGGTGAAACAAACCTAATCATTAGTAATAATTTTGGCGGGTTGTTTAGCCTCCTTCGTAATAACAAAATTCATGTGGCGGAGACTTACACTTTTATGTGGGATCCTGACCATTACCCCATCAGGGAAGACCCAGAGAAGCACGTTAATCCCTGAAATCTCAAGACTGAGCCGAGAGACGAGCCCAGGACTTTCATTTTAATAACCTGGTGTTTCTACCACAGTACTAGGTTACTCTGATCTTTCTATTATCTCTGATTGGGGCAGAGAAAATCTTGTGGCTTTCAATGCCTCGAAAACTCTGTTCCTTCATGTGTCTACTCGTCGCAGTCTTCCACGCGATTATCACCTTATCTTCAACAGTACAGAACTCAATCCTTCTTCTCTTAACATTCTTGGTGTTTCCTTTTCTCATGGTCTTTCCTGGAAAGATCACATATACTCTCTTTCTTAAACAGCTTCTAAGAGGTTAGGTGTATTGTAACAGCTCCGAAGTTTCTTCATCCCCATTCAGTTGCTGTCTCTGTACAGGGGTGCTGTCCACGCCCTGTACGGAATACGCTTTTCATATGTGGGATGGCTCAACTCACATAGCTCTACTGGACCGGATGGAATCAAAGACTTTTCGTCTCATCAATTCCACGCCTCTTACTGACTGTCTTCAATTCCTCTCTCTTTGCCACAATGTTGCCTCACTCTCTCTTTACTATCGCTATTATAACGACAATGCTCTTCTGAACTCTCTAACTGCATACCCCCCCCACTTTAAGGAGAGCTTGTAGTGTCAGACTTTCGACACATTCTTATCCCTTTTCTGTCTAACTCTCTAATGCAAGGGTTAATCGGTATTTTCAATCTTTCATTTACTCAACCTGGTCAACTCTGGAACAATCTTCCTGAATCCATCTTTCCCCGTGTCTATGACCTCCAATCTTTCAAATGCAGTGTGTCCAATCATCTCGAAAACTTAGGACCTTGATTTTGGCTCTCTTCTTCCTCTATTGGGGTGGGTGGGCGTTTTTGTGGGCGTTCGCCCTTGGCCTCTCCTTTCTGCATAAAATATATATATATATATATATATATTATATATATATATATATATATATATATTAGTGATGTAGCGGATGTCATTTTTTTCACATCCGCGGATGCGGATGCGGATGAGGATGTTTGATTTCAACATCCGCGGATGCGGATGCGGATGTCTACATTTTCGTTATTTTTTAGGATATATTCGAGATTTGTTGTGTTTAACGTATATAATAAGTTATTATATAGAGAGCTGTAGCTATAATGTAGTATAATTGATTAATTTTACAATAATTGCTGTACTTTTCTCTGAACATATAAAATAATATCAAGCATCTAATTAATATAGAAATCAATTAGTGAATTCGTCTGCAAATAAATTCGTTATATTTTGTTGAGTTTCAGCCACAATTAGAAACCATAATTGTGTTACCAGGATGCGGGACGTGAACCCAACTCAAATGCACCCCACCGACCTCTTTCCCCAACCTCCTCCACCCTTATAGAAAGAGATCTTTAATTAGCTTGATAACTATTTATATTAAGTTTAAAGTTTTATTAGGCATATTTATAAATGAGTAATTAAATAAAGTAAACTAAGATGTTCATCGTTTAATGTTCAAACTTAATTATAGGAAGGTTATGCTTAAGGAACATTAATTTTTCTGCCTTTTCTGCTGCCAGTCTGTTTCTCTTTTCATCATATATTAATCCAGCACTGCTAAATAATCTCTCGCTTGGTACGTTTGTTGGAGGACAGGCTAAATGTTTCCTTGCAAGTTTACTCAAGTATGGATAGATATTCTGCGTATTTTTCCACCAACTAATAGGATTGTCACATGCAACCAGGCGTTTTTCTTGGTGATAGCTCTCGATCATTTTTACTACATCTTTTGACATCGCGTAGGTCTCGTCATTGCTGCTTGACTCAAGAAACTGAGAGACAGATTCTGTGATAGATTTGCTCGTTGAAGGTGTTGGTTCTGTCACTGAAACTTTTATTCTTTTGGTGGGTGGCGAAGCGACAGATTCAAGAGATTGAAGCTCTTCAACTGCTTTGCCAAGTGATGATTTAACTCGTTTTAATGTACTAGGTGAAAATAACTTAGCTTTGTAACGTGGATCTAAGTAGGTTGCAAGAGAGTAACTTCATACAAGAACAGCCTCTCGTCTTGTCGCTTGCATCACTTTTGCGCACAATGAACTAGTTCTATTAATATAGTAGAATTTGATAATTTCCGCTTATTAATGACATTTTATCTCAACGGTCCACATCCGCACGACATCCGCAGTCCAAAGTGCGGATGCGGATGCGGATGCGGATGCGAGAAAATGTGCGGATGTTCCGCGGATGCGGATGCGGATGTGACCTACATCACTAATGTATATATATATATATATATATATATATATATATATATATATATATATGATATATACAGGCTATATAAACTTAATATAATAGAAACGTAAGTGAAAATTGAAAGAAGTGAAAATTGAAAGAAGTGAAAATTTAATAAAATTTTCAGTTGTCGGAGAGTCATCATTGATGCTTTTAAAATTGACGCTAAAACCATTTATTTGATTAAAATGAATAAAGATAAAAATTTAATTTTATTCGCGAGTTCTTTAATAAAGTTCTCTCTCTCTCTCTCTCTCTCTCTCTCTCTCTCTCCAACAATATAGATACATAACATACACACGAGAATATAAAAAAATTATATGAAAGAAATTGGTTAATTTTTTGGGGGAACTACCGTAATTACTCAAGTTCAATGATTATTACGTTAATGATTTTCGTGTACGGTTGATTTCCTTCACATGAAATCCTGAAATTCCTTCCTGATGAATAGCACCCGAGAGATACTACTGAACCCGCTTTCAATATATATATAATATATATATATATATATATATATATACAGGGTGATTCAAAAAATTTCAACACTTATAAGGAGTTTTATTTTTTGTTTCCAATTTATTTGTAAACATATTTTGTGATGCAAACAATGCTTCATTCAGTCTCTACTTGCTGTGCACGGATATCTATGCATTTATGAAAGCGGTCAAACGTTGCTTCCAGAGCCCTAAGGCGCATCTCTGGTGGTATTGATTGGATGACATCTTTAATTCTTTCCCATATAAGTGTTAACATTTTTTTTAGTCACCCTGTATATATATAGGGTTAACAAAAATAATAGACACCCTTTGTTTTTTCCAATATCTTTTGATTTGATTATAAAAGCCAATAAATAATAAATTAATTAAATCAAAAAATTTAAAATCGTGTTAATTTCCCTTTTATGCATTTATTCATTCAGTCAACCCTCTCTCTCTCTCTCTCTCTCTCTCTCTCTCTCTCTCTATATATATATATATATATATTAATATATATGAAAATTATTTCACGAAAGTAACACGAGAATTGGCCTGGTGAAGTAGTGAATTGGTTTCTTGTGCTCTTGACCTCACATAGCCAGCTACGCCCGGCTCATCGGGGATTGTTCTGAGCCAGACGTCTACTCTTCTTTCGAAGATGTCCACTGCAACTCCCTTCGTGTTTCTTAGGTCTTTGGGCAGCTGATTAAATAGTTTTGGTCCTCTCACTACAAAATTATTTTCTTTCGGGTTAAGGATGTTCCCTGTCTCGCCTTTATTTTGGAAATACGACACAGTCTACCGTTTCTACTTTCCACCGTTGTTTGGGGAATTAAGGGCTCAGAGTAAGATTAGGGACTAGTTTCTCCATTATTTTCCAAGTGTAAATAATGGTGTATCTCTCTCTTCTTTCCAGTGAATATAGGTCTAGTTCGCGTAACCTTTCCCAGTAATTTAGTTCTTTGCACCCCTTGATCTTGGCTGTGAAGCTTCTCTGAATCCCTTCCAGCTGTCTAATGTCTTCTTTTTTATATGGTGATGTTAGGACCGAGCAGTATTCCAATTTGGGTATGATCAGGGTTTTCAGTAGAGGAATCATTACATTCCTGTCCCTTCGTTCAAAGGTTCTTAATATCTGCCCCGTTATTCTCTTTGCTCTGTTTACTGCTATCTTATTTTGTGTTTCAAATTTCGCATCATCTGTCATTACAACCCCTAAATCTTTTGCTCTGGAATTTCTCTGAATTTCCTGTCCATTTGGGGTATAATATTCCAGGGATTTTAGGTCTCCTCTTTTTCCGTACCGTAACAGCTGAAATTTCTCGGTGTTAACTTCATATTGTTGTCTTCCGTCCACTTGTCGATTCTGTTTATGTCGGTTTGTAGAGATCCTATATCTTCTGGGTTTCTTATTTTTCTACTGATCTTTGTATCATCGGCAAAGAATGTTACTGTGCTGTCTCTGGTAACGTCCTCATCTATGTCAGTTAGCATGATTATGAAGAGTAGTGGAGCTAATACTGTTCCTTGTGGTACTGAGCTGAGGACCTCTGATTGTGATGAAGATACTGCTTGTACTGAAACGACTTGCCGCCGCTCACTAAGGAAATAACGAAATTATATATCCATTTCCCTACTTTTCCTGTTATTCCAATATATTTTAGTTTATGTATTATGATTCCATGGTCACACTTATCAAACGCTTTAGCAAAGTCTGTGTATAGTACATCATAGTTTTCATTACTTTCGAGTGCATCAATAATATTGTTGTAGTGTTCCATTAGTTGTGATAGGCATGATCTGCCTGACCGAAACCCGTGTTTGTTATCAATGAATTTTTTCTGAGTTTCCAAAAAAGTCATAGATTTTCTGTCTAACTAGTCTTCCAAATATTTTAGTGAGATGAGATGTAAGTGACACTGGCCTATAGTTTTTGGCCTCGGATCGATCTCCTCCTTTATATATTGGGACTATGTTCGCGCTCTTCAGGATGCCCGGTATTTCTCCCGTGTCTAGTGATCGTCTCCATGTCCAGTATAGGGGCTCAGCGATTGCATTCTTGCAGTTTTTGATCAGTGTGGCATTCCACTTATCCGGTCCTGCCGCTGAGTGTGTTTTTAGTTTCCCTATGGCTTGTGTAATATCATCTGTCGTAAAGTCGAAGTCCGTTATACTTTCCCCTTGTAGTTCTTCAAAGAACGCGTTTCTATCGCATATCAGTTTGTTAGTTTTTGGGATACTGAAAGATGATTTGTACTGAGCTTTTAATATTTCAGATACTTCTATTAGATCATCAGATAAAGCACTGTTCTCGTTTTTTAAAGGTCTGATAGTCGAATGGTCTTTCGACTTTCTTTTTGCGAAATTATAGAAGTACTTTGAGTTAACCTTTATCGCTTCTATAGCGTCGTCTTCTTCTTTTTCGGTATGCTTCTCAATTAGTTCCTGTATGACGTCATCGATACTTTGCAGTTTATCATTTAATATTTTTCTGATGTTGTTATCTTTACAGTTACTTAATTTTGCAGTCACTCTTTTTCTCTTTCGAAACAGTGACCTCTTTTGTCTCTCGAACCTGCTTCTCTTTCCTCTTTGTTGTATTTTTGGGACATGTTTTTCCACACTTTCTAACGTCTTCTCCTCTAAAGTAATTAGCATCTCCTCCGTTGTCTTGGCCTCGAAAATGGTTTTCCAATCTATTACTGCCATGCTGGATGTAACATCTTCCCAGTTTATAGTTTTGGAGTGAAAATTAAAAATTTCGAATTTGCTTCTTTCTGTTGTGCGTGTTCTTTCCTTTCCTGTTGCCTTTATATTAGTTGTTATTTCATTGATGTTGTGGTCCGATATCATAGTTGGGGATATTTCTGCATTATCAATTAGATTGCTGTTGTTTGTAAATACCAAATCTAGGCAGTTGCTTTTTCTTGTGTTTTCTGTTATTTCTTGCGTTAACATAAATTCATCAGCTAGAGCTAGTAGCATTTTTACCTGCTCCTGATTCTTCTCATAAATTCATCAGCTAGAGCTAGTAGCATTTTCACCTGCTCCTGGTCTTCTCGTGTGCCCCCATTGTCCTGGTGTATACATATATTTTTTCCTATTCTTTTATATTTCATGAATGGGAAATTAAAATCACCACAGAGAAAAATATTTGGGGTTGGAGAGTGTAGATCTTTTACCCAGTTTCTTGCCTCTGCAATGGAATCTGAAAATTTTGAGGTTGGCGTGTTTGAGGGTCTGTACATTACAATTAGTACCATATTTAATTTCTCAACATTTGCTGCTACACATTCTACGTAACTGTTTGAGGTACTTATAGTCATTTCTACCATATGCCTTTCGCGTGTGTAAATAGCACATCCTCCTTTACGTCTCACTGTTCTGTCGGCTCGGAGGATGTTATAGTTATTAATTTGTATTTCTTTTTTGTCATTAATTTCGAAACTGCCCTCCTTCGGTTTCTATCCTTCTATCTGTACCTTCATCTCTAATTTCCTTTCTGGCCGATCTATAGCTGCAGTTGTAAATGTTCATTGTTCTTCTTAAAAAACTATTAACAGTGGTGTTCCTCAGGGTTCTGTCCTGTCACCCACTCTTTTCCTTTTATTTATAATGATCTTTTAATTCGCACTTCCTATTCTATTCACTCCTATGCCGATGATTCCACTCTTCATTTCTCCACTCGCTTCCCAAAGCGTCCTTCTCAACAGTCACTCCATGATTCGCGTAGTACGGCTATGGAGCACCTGACCTCTGATCTTTCTGCTATCTTTGATTGGGGCAGAGAAAACCTTATGACTTTTAATGCCTCAAAAACTCAGTTCCTCCATCTGTCTACTCCTCACAATCTTCCACACGACTATCCCCTTACCTTCAACAACACACAACTCAATCCTTCCTTTTCTCTTAACATTGTTGGCGTTTCCTTTTCTCGTGATCTTTCCAAGAAAGATCACATATACTCTCTTTCTAAAACAGCTTCTAAGAGGCTGTACCGCCTCCGCGGTTTCTTCACCCCCTCAGTTGCTGTCTCTGTACAGGCCTACAGGGGTCTTGTTCACCCCTGTATGGAGTATGCTTCTCATGTGTGGAGTGATTCAACCCACACAGCCGTACTTGACCGGGTGGAATCAAAGGCTTTTCGTCTCGTCAATTTCCCACCTCTTACTGATTGTCTTCAATCTCTCTCTCTTCGCTGCAATGTTACCTCACTCTCTCTCTCTCTTCGCTGCAATGTTACCTCACTCTCTCTTTACTATCGGTAGCATAACGGACATTGCTCTTCTGAACTCTAACTGCATGCCTCCTCATTTAAGGAGAGCAAGCAGTACCAGACTTTCTACACTTTCTCATTCCTTTTCTGTCCAACTATCTAACGCAAGGATTAATCGGTATTTTCAGTATTTCATCTACTCAACCCGTGAAGTCTGGAACAATCTTCCACAATCCATCTTTCCTCCTATCTATGACTTCCCATCTTTCAAACGCAGAGTGTCTAGGCATCTCGAAAACCCTGGACCTTGATTTTGGCTTCTTCTTCTTTCGCGGGCATTTGCCCTTGGCCCTCCTTCTTGCATTATATATATATATATATATATATATATATATATATATATATATATATATATATATATATATATATATCTATTTGTGCAGAAAAATATTGTAGAATTCTCACTGTGATTCACTCCTCTTTGTTTTGAAATTTTCAATTGTTTTTAAGTTTTCTTTCATCTTTTAACCTTCTTTCTCAAACATCCTCGTAGGGAACAGGCGGTCTGTTGCTGTTTGGTGTCTTTTGTATATATATATATATATATATATATATATATATATATATATGTGTGTATGTGTGTGTGTGTGTGTGTGTGTGTGTGTAACATTGAAATTGAAAGTGAAAAGTTTATTAACCAGAAGACAAAAATAACTTCCATTGTAAAGTTAATAATAATAAAAATTGAAAACAAAAATAGAACTAAAAATAAACCTACAAATAATGAAAAGACCAAAATAACGATGTAAAGTGGAGCGATAGACAAACATTTTCATACCATAAAACCCATAATTTCGAATAGTGTTTCTAAACAGCCGGTCCGCGGAAGGAAAACTGTCGGTCCATGACTAATGCTGTTCACATTATCGTTAATTTATTTTTAATAAATATTACTGTATAAAACTAGTAGAGATATATGACGTGGTAAGGTATAGACCCTGAGTGAAGTGGTTCCCAATTGCCTGTCAGCGGTATTTTATAGTTGATTTTTGCTGGTCCCTGTTTGTGTAGAAGTTTAAGAACCGCTGGTTTAGAAAACAAAGCCGGACTAATGAATAACTTGGACAACTGGATTGTCTTGTTCGAGTTTTGAATTCTTTGCATTAGACTGTATTGAGCACGTCTTCTTACCTGCCCGAGGCTCAAGACACTGTGGTTAGCGAACATTTGCTGAGTTGAGCGTTTTGGAAGTAACTTAAGCAGCAATCTAAAAGATCTGTTATAAAGCAAATTTAAGGTTCTGTCAGAACTTTTTTTATAACTGGACCCCAGTTGCTGCCTGTACATATTGGTGCAGAAAGTACCAAAAAAGAGTGTCTTTTGTTTCGTTTGTAAATAATCTGAAATTCCTTATAATCATGTTTGATTTAGCACAGAAACTTCGGTATTATTTTCTTATGTCTGAGTCCTCAAACAGGGATAATTTGGACTAAATGAGTGATAAACAGGGATAAATAATTTGAGTGATAATTTGGACTAAATACTTAAATTCTTATACTTGCTTTATTGGTTCGACTTTCATTTTCAAAATAACTTTAGTTGACTGATTAGAGCTTTTGGGATGAAACTGCAAAACCTTAGCTTTAGTAATATTAAAAGTATCATGGTTCTGCGAATATAATTTGCAAATTTTTGTAAAATGACCCCGGACCTTTAAATGAAGGATTTACTAATATCGTATTATCGGCACATACCAAGTTATTTATCCTCATATTATCCATAAAAACCCATTCTTACCTTATTAAGAGAAGTAATTAAACCATTAATATACACATTAAACAGCAGAGGAGAGAGCAAGGAGCCCTGTCTAACTCCGTATGAATAACCAAAGCATTCGAACGACTATCTAACCACAAAAGTTTACTGAGTGGAGCCAAATTTCAGAATATTTAATGGATACACTGGAACACACACACACACACACACACACACACACACACACATATATATATATATACAGTACACGTATATACACACACACACACACACCTTGTTTTTGCTTCCGCCTGAATTGTTCATTCTGACGAAGGTCAAGTTTGTCACTCCACCTAAGAAGACCTGCAATTTAACGTGGAATCTGAACCACGCTCCACCAGCATCCCAGCGTCTTAACCACTAGGCTACCCAGGGTACCATTTATTTACCAACCAATTTCTTTATTTGTGAAAGGATGAACAGCTGGGTTTTGCTGCGCGCCGCCTGCCGTCACCAGGTCTCGATCCCGGGGCCGATGGATTCGTAGTCAGCGACGCTAACCACTACACGAGGCGTGTATATTATATATATATATATATATATATATGTGTGTGTGTGTGTGTGTGTGTGTGTGTGTGTGAAAATGAAAATGAAAATAAAAAGATTATTGGCAGACCATACATAGTTCATATGACAAATATAGTTTATATATATATATATATATATATATATATATATATATATATATATATACCAAGTCTGATAAAAAAGTTCCGGGACATGTATTTATTGCAAAACTAAATGTCACATACCAAATCAAATTTGTCTCCTTCAAAATAGTCTCTGATTGTAAACAGTGATTGCAGCGGTCAAGCCATTTATTGAAGCACCTGTTATACTCTTCTATCAGAATGTTATAATGTTATAATGTTTCAGACCAACAAAGACCCTAGGATTTACTCATGGCTGGTCTACCTAACTGTGGTTGTAGTTGTGTATTGCGCATATCCTCTCTGGTGGTGGAGGGGACCTACAATTTTACGTGAGTTCCGAACTACAAAAACCTTAATTTTACTACCTTAGAGTATACCCAGTCTATCAACATATGCGTCTAATCGATTTTTAAACATGTTTATAGACGTGCTACTATTACTTCTACCGGCAAACTATTCCAGCTATGCATAAAAACGTTTTTGGCAACTGCTGTCTCGAACCTTCTACTTGTCAACTTACAACCGTTATTTCTAGTTCTATTATATTGTGATATTTCGAAAAAGCTATTTCTACTGTATTTACGTTATCCAACCCATTCATAGTTTTAAAAACCTGGATTAGATCACCCCTTAGCCTCCTAGTCTCGAGTGTAGTCAATTTTAACTCCTTAAGCCTATCCTCGTACGACTTCGACCGAAGCGACGTAATCATCTTAGTTGCTCGTCTTTGAACTCTTTCGATTTTATCTATATCTTTGCGCATATTGGGATTCCAAAATTGGATGCGTACTCCAAATGGGGTCTAACTAATGATTTATAAAGAGGAACAATAATATCGCGCGATTTGTACTCAAAATTCCGAGCTATAAAACCTAGCACCTTGTTCGCCTTATTGACCACTGCTGTACTTTGTTTCGCCACTTTTAAATCACCAGTGACGATAACTCCTAAATCATTTTCCTGTTCTACGCTTGCCAACTCCTTCCCTGCCATACTGTATGCAAAATTACTGCTACGCGAACCCATATGTAAAATTTTGCACTTATCGACGTTAAATTTCATTTGCCATGTGACTGACCAATCAACGATTTTGTTCAGATCTTCCTGGATTTTACCTCTATCTTCATCATTAATCGTCCTACCACCTAATTTCGTGTCATCCACAAACTTTCAAACTGTACTGACTAGGCCGACATCTAAATCGTTAATTAAGAAAAAGCAAGGGGCCCAATACAGAACCTTGAGAAACGCCGCTCGCTACATTAGCCCAAGACGACTCCGCTCCATCAACGACCACACTCTGTTTCTTACCTCGCAACCACTCTTCTATCCAATTTATTACTACACCCCTGATTCCATGAGCCTCAGTTTTTTCAACGAGTCTTTTGAGCGGTACGGTGTAAAACGCTCCTTGAAAATCTAAATACACTACATCTACCGCCCGATGACTATCGTGAACTTCAACCACGCTTTGAAAAAATTCTAAAAGATTAGTTAAACAAGATATGTTTCGCTTAAAACCGTGCTGCGTATTTCTAATCAAGTTATGCAATTCCATGTGTTCGACTATACGATCCCTAATTATTGATTCCAGTAGCTTACCTACAACAGACGTTAAACTGATTGGCCTATAATTTCACGCCGCACCTTTATCGCCTTTCATAGAAATAGGTGTTACTTTTGCTAACTTGAAATTATCTGGTACGCATCCCTCAGAAATCTTTGTTTTCGGCACAACAATGCTTTCTTTCAATTATTTTAGTTGTATGGGATTTATGAAATCCGGCCCCGGTGATTTACGTATTTTTATTTTATCAATATAGCGCATTACCTCCCTTTCACTAACCACAATTTTATCTAAAGTATTACCCTTGTCAAAAGGTATTATGTCTCTGACGGTAGAGATATTCGTTACATCTTTTATTGTAAAAATTGACGTAAAAAATTCGTTTAGCAGGGTCGCCATTTGCTTGTTTTCAGAAACTAGCTTTCCGTCATAATTTTTCAACAGCCCCAAGACACTCTTTACTGGATTCCTATTATTGACGTATTGAAAGAATCGCTTGGGGTTTTCTTTGCCGTCACGAGCTATGGAGATTTCAAATCACGCTTGGACCTTTTTATTACGCTTTTCGCTTCACGCCTTTGAGATATGTAGTTGTTTCATAACCACAAATTGTCTTTATCGCACTTATGTTGCCTATAAGCCCTATCTCTACTCCTTATAATATCCACTACTCTATAAGTAAACCACAAGGGCTTGTTATTTACTTTCGCACGCTTAATCTTGTACGGTACACATTCCTCATTTATAGTCCTAAATACTGTTTCAAACGATTCCCACATTATTTCTGCGTTGGAGATCCCCTTTACGTTTTCCCAATTAACGTGTGAAAATTCATTTCTAAATTTACAAAAGTCTGCGTGCAGGAAGTTAGGAATTTTAGTCGAGTTAACTGGTTTCGAGTGACTTACTGAGAGGACAAACTCTACCATATTGTGATCGCTATTGCTTAACGGTTCTATTACTTGAAGATCAGTGATTAGCCTATCGTCCGTGTTCAATTCAATATTCTTCAATTCAATGTTCAAATCAGTGTTTAATTCAATGTTCAAATCAATGTTCAATTCAATGTTCAATTCAATGTTCTTCAATTCTCGTGTCGCATTTTGTTCGATCTCTGCTACTTCCTGAAATCTTTTTCCTTGAGAGTGTTTTTCAACTTGGAGAACAGGAAAAAGTCACAGGGTGCCAGGGTGCCCTTATGGAGAGTGCAAAATGGCCGGCAAAATGGGCGTCAGGTTCGTGGATTTGCATCACAACAATGCGTCCTCTCACACAGCACTCTCCATAAGGGAATTCTTAACGAAGCACAACATTCCACTGGTTCCCCAACCATCGTATTCGCCGGATTTGGCACCCTGTGACTTTTCCCTGTTCCACAAGCTGAAAAACACCCTCAAGGGAAAGAGATTTCAAGAAGTAGCAGAGATCGAACAAAATATGACACAAGAATTGAAGAACATTCCGAAAGAAGAGTATAACAGGTGCTTCAATAAATGGCTGGACCACTGGAATCACTGTTTACAGTCAGAAGGAGACTACTTTGAAGGAGACAAATTTGATTAGGTATGTGACATTTAGTTTTGCAATAAATACATCTCTCCCGGATTCTTTTGATCAGACCTCGTATATTCAAATGTATGTACTCGTATGATAATTGTATTCTCGTTTCTAGTCATTTTAGGGGTAAATAAATTAGAATGACTGCAAACAACTTTGACGAATTGTAGACACAAATGAGAGACTTCACAGAACATCAGTGGCGTAACTATAAGGGTTTAAAGTGATCGATCGAACCTGGGCTCGCGCCTTGGGGGGGCCTGAAGGAAAAAATAGCCAAATTTCGAAATAATATAAAATAAATACACAGAATTCCTGTCAACTGAATGACTTGCGAGATATTTTCACATCAATGTTATCTTTGTAAAAAAAGAAAGATAGACTGAGAAAATTTGATAATATATATGCGGCAAACCCACAAAGAAAAAGAAAAATGATTCCAAGGCCTTTCGTGTATTCAGAAGTACATCTCATCAGGGAATGACGGGGATTCCCTGACGAGGTGTACATCTGAATAAACGAAAGACCTTGGAATAATTTTTCTTTTTCCTTGTGGGTTTGCATCATTCACTCATTTCACGCGTTTAATTGTGAAATTCATCCCATATATATATATATATATATATATATATATATATATATATATATATATATATATATACTGTATATATATATAGGGTGTTCCAAAAATTGTCCCTATTTTCATTTGCCCGTTATCTTATAATGGATGTATATTTTTATTATTGGGGTATCTGCTTCAGAAAGATAACAGATTGGAGTTTTTATTCCGCATATACCTACAAACAGTATATACATATACAGTATATATATATACACATTTATAATCTTTCATTATTTAATAAATAATAAATATTGTATAGTAAAACCGATCTTTCAATATTACATACTTAAAGCAATATTTTTCCGAATTTCTAAAAAATTAAGAAAATATGATACCAGTACCAACAGATGGATAGAGCACATCCACACACTGCTTGTGAAACTTGTTAAACTTTCTGGGGAAGCATTTTCCCGGGCGAGTAATCTCCCTTCATGAACCAGTGGAATGGCCATCATATTCACCTGATTTCACACCTGACCTTTTTTTTTATTAGGTTACATAAAAGGTAGGATCTATTCTATCAAGCCTAAGACACTTGTAGACCTTGAGACCAAAGTTTATGAGGTCATCAACAACATCCCAGCTAAGCTATTTTCCAAAAATTATGTCAAACATTTGTGTAAGGTTGAATATTGTATTAGAAAAAATGACGATTACTCTGAAAATGTTGGTTAAGTAGGGTTAATAAACTCTTATGTTTTACGTACCTATTGCTTTTTTCTTTGTGACTGGATTCCTTGTTTTTAGCTTAGAATACTTATTTAGAAATAGATAAATTTTTTGGGACACCTGGTATATATATATATATATGTAAAGAACGACGTTTGTGTAGAACGTTTCGCACAAGATGAGGAGGGAACGAGCAAATGAAAAATGAGGTACCTCCCAGGAATCGAACCCGGGATCATCCAATTGCCGGTCGGATATGCTAGCCACTGCACCATTGCACCAAGGACCCCGATTAGTCAGTACCCATAATTCTCCTACATTGCTCGTTCTCCCTCCTCATCTTATGCGGAACGCTCTTCTACACAAGCGTTGTTCTTTACATTAATTATACTGTGTTGTTTGCAGTTAAAAAAAATATAAATATATATATATATATATATATATATATACACACACATTTTAACTGCGAACAACACACAGTATAATTAATGTAAAGAACGACGCTTGTGTAGAAGAGCGTTCCGCACAAGATGAGGAGGGAGAACGAGCAATGTATATATTAGTGGTGGACCGGATATCCGCATCCGCATCATTTTTACATCGCATCCGCACTTCTGACTGCGGATTTTATGCGGATATTACCTCTAATAAATTATGCAATTTACAGTTAAATTAGCTTATAAAGTAGCTTATAAGGCCCAGTCATACACATTTCATGTAAAGTATTAATTAATTATTAATGAACAAACAAATATATAAACCTCAAAATATAAATACGTGGTAACACAGAAAATTGAATGAAACTTGTTTCATTGAATTTTCTGTGGCTGAAACTCTTGAGAAAGTTATTATTTTTATCATAATGAAAACATTAATATTAATTTTAATTCTTATGCATTGCCTGCCATAATAGTAATATCACGAAATTTGAAAAATTATGTCATATATTCATAATTCTATATTATATTGATAGATTAACTAAATATCCGCATCCGCATCCGTATCCGCGGACATTGAAATTAAAGATCCGCATCCGCAGATGTTGAAAAACTGGCATCCGGTCCACCACTATATATATATATATATATATATATATATATATATATATATATATATATATATATATATATATATACACACACAGGACGTTAGAAAAGTCACTGTGCGGTAGAAGACGTTTATTATAAAAGTAATACAGATTTACAAGATCCATTGTATATGTCTATAAAGAATGTTGGAAATAAGCTCCTTTAGATGCTATGCTCAATTAAGAAGATACGCTCTTCCATTAATAACATGGTCAACAGATCAACCTGGAAAGAAACAAAAACAAATATTATTACTTTTATTACAAATATTTATAGACGTCTTCTACAGCACAGTGACTTTTCTAACACCCTGTATATATTAAAATGTATATATCATATAGATATTGCGCTAGAAAACTTTCCCTCTCTGCATTTTTCGAAGAGGGCCTACAAATAGGTTATCCCTACTCCACCCCTTCCGGGCATCCCCAAAGATGGGTTAGATAAGTGGGTCCAGGAAAGGAGTCAGGAAGTTGCTGGCGGGAAGCCAAACTGGAAAGGTACGGTCTAGAAAGGACCAAAAGTTGGGTTATATACTTAAGTCAAGCATCATTAATTAACTATTTATTATTTGATTAATTATTTGATTACTGACTAATATCTAACTCAGAAGAATAATTCCGTGCTAGCCTCAGTAATAAATAAAAATAGGATCATTGACTTTCTATGAATTCCCGTGTTAGTTTGCAACAATGGCTCTCTCATTAATCCGTCCCCGCTCTCCCATTCAAGCACTCATCCACTCGACCAATCTGAAAAAGAGGTGTCAGGTGTGGGTTGAATGGGGGTTTGCGCTATGATCAAAGATAAATGGGTTTGGTAAAGAATTAATATAATTATGAGCTTTTGATGTGTGATAACTCTCTGCAAAGGGAGGCGTTTGTGCTCTAGGATTTTCAAGGCCTACTCTGCACCGGCTATTGTTGCCTGCCTGATTTTGGAGTTTGTCGAAAGACGCAGAACGCTATAGTCCTCTGGTTCTCGTGGTTACTTTAGATCTCCGTCCTGGATTCTGAAAACCTCTTTCCTTCATGAGTGTGCCCCTCCGGATGAAACAAGGAGTCGGCTGCGCTGTCCAAGCTTCGAGATGGTAAGTGCAAGATTGCAACTTTCACCTTCAAAGGATGTGCTCGACACCACTGCTCGTGACCCTGAGCATTTTGACTCTCCAAAATATTATCTATCACTTATGCACTTTTCCCAATTTGAATATAACCCATTAAATAATTTTTTTATTAATATTTAAAATTTCATTTGGAAATCATAATGGAAATATTAGTTTCGTATTTCTTGACAATATTAATATCAGACCCGAATGCGTATTATTAAAAACAAATGCCATAATACCGTACCTCGTAACCTTTTAAAATTTAATAATGAGTGTTTACGATTGCGTGCTGTTTTGATGTAATAAAACTTATCGCAAATTTTTTATTTTCAACAAACAATATAAAAATCATAAACATTTAATTTATTTCTTTATTTATTCAAATATTGATATTCATTACCGACAGTACATGCCACAACCTACTCCAAATTCATTTTTCTTTGATTCAGGCTTACAGAACGATATCTCTTTATCAATATAAAAATTGAAAAATAAAGATTCTGTATATCAATACGATCCAAGTAGAAATATACAAATTATCATCGGATGAAATTGCAATTCCCCTCAGTAAACTAATGAATGAATCAGTAATACAGGTATATTCCCTGACAGTCTAAAGGAAGCCAGAGTATGCTCTATATTTAAGTCAGGAAACCCCACCACTCCATCCAGTTATTGTCCTATTTCCGTATTGCCAACTTTAAGTAACGTATTTGAAAGAATTGTATACAATAAACTGACTAAATTCTTAATTAAATACGATATCTTAACAAAAGCACAATTTGGGTTTAGAGATGGGCATATAACGGAAGATACCATAAACATGCTATTAGAAAATGTCCATCAGAACCTAAACAGCAAAAAATACTGCCTTGGTCTTCCTCGACTTGCTCCCATTTGATACACTTTAGCATGAAATCTCATTGAATAAACCTCACACACACACACACACACACACACACACACACACACGCGCGCGCGCGCGCGCGCGAAAAAGAGGAAATAGCCTCGATTGTTTAAATCGAAATTTGACAGATCGTCATCAGTACATTATATTAAAAGATAATTTTTCCGATAAGGCGATGCTAACTAATGGAGTTCTACAAGAACCTATTTTTGCCCCTTACTATTTCTAATTTACATCAACGATTTTCGTCTCTCAGCCACATTAAACTGCGTACAATATGCAGATGATGTCACATTTACTTTTCCCATCAAAATTTAGACCTGATAAATGAAGCGAACAGGTAGTTAGAGCATGTTTATAAATGGATGTGTGCTAATAAACTTTTACTGAACCTGACAAAGTCATTTTACATGATTATTACCACAGAACATATAAATACAAACTATCAAATAAAAATTGGGAATACTGCTCTTGCAAGGGTGAATGAGGTTAAAGTACTTGGCATTAATTTAAACGAAAAACTAAATTCCAAAAGTCGTGTACAACGTATCAAATCCAAAATATCAAGATTTCGATTCATATTATTTAAACTAAGAAAAAAATTCTTCCTCAAAACGCACTCCTCATCCTATATTATTCTTTCGTCCCCCACACATACTATATTACATTACAACATGGGAGTAGGTCAAAGAAATATATAAGACATCCTTTGGAATTAATTCATAAAAAATGTTTGCGAGACCTCTCAAATAATGACAACAGATAAAGTCGCACTTCTGCAATGTTGAAGAGCTAAATATTTTCAAACCAAATAACTTATACAAATTCAGTGTTGCCTTCAGTTTGTTCAAAGTTATCAATAAAAATCAACATACATCACCTATTCAAACAGTAATCACTCCTCATCAAATTCATCATAATTATAACACTAAACTCCCCAAAGATTTTATACACAAACCAAACTATACAAAGGAAACTGCAGAAAATGCCTTCTCTTTCAAAGGAGCAGATGTAGTATGGAATGCAATTCCTATAAATATTAGACAGGCTTCATCACTAAATGAATTTCGCAAATCACTAAAGAAGTACTTTATTAGCTCCTAATGATGTTCATTACTGCAATTATTACCATAGTAATTAAGTTTTCATTTTGTAATTAACTATTTAAAATATGTTAATTTCATTAAACACTTTTAATTTCGTAATTTATTCAAAATCATTTATTATTTCGATCAAATATTGCAATTGATAATTTTACTTAAAATTGTGGAAAATAATGAAACGCTGCTTTTGTAAATTCTTTCCTTTTGTTTAGTATTATTTTTATTATTTATTATTATTATGAATATTAGATGCACTTATTATAATTATTATTATTATTAGTAGTAGTAGTAGTAGTAGTAGTAGTAGTATTATTACTTGCCATTTTCACTTCTCTTATGTAATAAATAAAGTAAATCCCATTAATTTTGCTTAAAAAGCTTCCATGCTTTCAATGGCATATTCACATTAAAATACTGTAAATATATTACTGTCATATCAGATATCTAAACTGTACAGAAAAATATTGTAGAAATATTGTAAAACTTGAAGCAAGTTGTATTCTTTTCTGTTTTTTTTTTTTGTTCTTTAGTTCTTTGGTGAAAGAGGAAAGTGCCCACAGATTCAGACTGAACCAGTCCCACCATGATCATGTTATATACCCAATTGTCGAAACACATTCTCGCTTTCATGATAAGCTAGTTTTCTTAATCCATTTTCGCAGTCCGATCCAAATTGGTAATTTAAGATTATAAACCTCTAAAAATATTCAAATAAATATGAAAAAAATTCTCAATCAAAATTATTAAAATTTTGTTGACATTTACCAAGATTTCAGTCGCGGCACAAAATCAATATTTATGAAGAAAAAGGAATGAAATGTCAAGAATCGGAATATAAAATGAAGGCAAGAATCCAGGTGCCATTTTTTTAGGGTGAATTTTGGTCACAAATTACGCTCGTTTCACTCCGGGAAAAGATTCAATTTTAAGCCATTTGCCGATTGGTGGTTTTTACCTCCTCAAATGCAAAAATGGAAAGGAAAAACTGAATTGAAAGAAAACGCAAATAAATATCTCAGAATTATTGCACCTTATTCTTTATTTCTCACAGCTTCCCATCGCTGTAGTATATATATATATATATATATATATATATATATATGTGATGAATTTCACAATTAAACACTAAAATGTCTTTTGGGCCGTAAGTTTGAACTTTCTGCGCTTCACAACCGGATTTTTCCAGTTTGAACCTCCCCTCCTTGTATAAAACCGCTTTTAAACGTCCATGTACAAAACCGATGGTTAACGCACTTTCGAAAATGTCGTCTGACAGTGATGTGCGTCGTAAACAGCGAGCTGTTATCGAGTTCTTAACCGCAGAGAAGGAAACAGTTGAAATATTCACAAACGTCTACGGACATGCTGTTGTTGATCGAAGCACAGTTGAACGCTGGTCTAAACGTGTGAGATCATCGGAGAGAGGGAGAGCCAGCCTCGATGATGAGCCACGCAGCGGTCGCCCGGCATCGGCTGTCACGTCTCACAGTGGGCAACGTGCTAACAGCATCATTCGATCAAATCGGCGCGTCACATACGAGAAGCTATCAGTGGAGCTAGGAATTAGTGAAGGAAGTGTGAATACGATAATTCAGCAACTGGGATACTCAAAAGTGTGTTCACGGTTTGTTCCTCGCCAGCTGACTGAAGATCACAAAGCCCAAAGAAAAGAAATTGCTTCCGAGTCGTTGGTTCGATACGAGACAGAAGGGGATGATTTCCTTTCACGAATTGTGACTGGGGATGAGACTGGGGTACATTGGGGTACACCTCAAAGAAAACGCCAATCCATGGAGTGGCATCACGCAGACTCCCCACGCAAGAAAAAGTTCAAAATGGCTCCATCTGCAGGAAAGGTTATGGCCACCATCTTCTGGGACATGAAAGGGGTGATTCTGGTGGACATTATGAAGAAAGGACAATCAATCAACTCAGAGGCATATATTGCTACCCTACAGAGACTCCAGAGACGTATAAAGCGAGTTCGACCGGACAGAAAACTGGAAGACGTCCTTCTTTTATACGCTAACGCAAGACCACACAACAGTTTGCAAACAAGAGAGGCCATCACAAAAATGCGCTTGACTCTGTTACCCTACCCTCCATACACAGCCCGGATCTGTCACCTTCAGACTTCCATTTGTTTGGGTCAATGAGGGATGCTATTCGTGGAAGAAAGTTTCAGAGTGACGATGAGGTTGTTGAGAAGGTTAAGGGGTGGCTCCAGCGGAACCCAGCGGACTTTTACGAGCAAGGAATAAAGGCCCTTGTTTCGAGGTGGAGGAAAGCCGTAGAAAAGGATGGAGACTATGTGGAAAAATAAAAACCTGTAAAAAAAAGTATGTAAATACTTGTGTACAAAATTTCTGGAACTTACAAGGAAACTTGGAAAGAAAAAAAAAAGGTGGGGCAAAATGTATTGAGTGACCCTCGTATATATATATATATATATATATATATATATATATACAGACACACACACACATATATATATTGTGTATATATATATATATATATATATATATATATATATATATATCGAAACCACAGTGTGCATAATGCACTTAAACTTATAAAGCGAAGAGAGTTGTAATATAAACCTTACTTAGGCTTCAAGCAGCGTTTCCATTTGTGCCAAATGCCAAAGTCTTGTAAAAGCGGGCACACTCAGTCGTATATGATTCTCTCTCTCTCTCTCTCTGTATATATATATATATATATATATATGGAAGGTCTTAAAAACCGTATGAGGGGTTCTATAATACGAAGGATCCTCCCCCCAAATATATATTTTTTTAAATTATCGTAATGGCTGTTTTATTATTTATCCTTCTGTAACCTTCAACGGGTTAAATGTCAATTATTTTGTACTAAATAAAAATAAAAATGTAACCGTTTCATTTCAAATTCCGTTTTTTGTTCCTTAAATTTGGCATAACTTTAGTAAATTTCCCAATAAAAATTCGTTACATATATTTATGAATGATTTACCTCTTGATATTTCCTTATTCGTTTAATTTCAACTCTCTTCAAACGTTTATGGACGTTTGTTCTTATAGAATGTAGGAGAGTTATATTTAGATTAACAGACAGACAAACAAAAAACAAACAAACATATAGATAGACAAACAATCAGATAGACAGAACCAAACAAACATATAGACAGAGGCAAACAGACAGATAAATAAGGACAAACAAACAAACATATAGATAGACAAACAATCAGATAGACAGAACCAAACAAACATATAGACAGAGGCAAACAGACAGATAAATAAGGACAAACAAACAGGTAGACGGACTGAGATAAACGGACAAACGACAGATGGACGAAGATAAACAAACAAAAAAGACAGATAAACTAGCTGCGATGCTATCTATTATACAGTCGATCGCCTACTTTCTAGGCCAGCGTATGTCGACTGCTGAAAACGAAGGTACGTGAACCGTTTCAAATTAAAATACAAAAATGGACTAAATTAATGGAAATTTCCGAAGAACAAAAACATTAAATTGAAAATCGAAAACAACAATTCAAAATAATTAATTATCTAAAATGGCAAAGTAAATTATACCCGATTAAAAAAAGTAATGTTTTTTAGCTAATGTAATGATTTATTTATATTCCTTTGTTAAAACAATGAACAAGAAAAATATTTGCATATACAGGGTGATTCAAAAAATCTTAATACTTATTTAGGTTTTTCTGTTACAGAGATTTGAAGAATACCATCAGAGATGTGCCTTAGGACTCTGAAAGCAACGTTTGACCGCTTTTATACATGCATAGATATCCGTGGACACCGTCACTGGACAGCAAGTAGAGACTGTATGAAGCACTGTTTGTATCACAAAAAATGTTTACAAATAAATTGGAAATAAAAATTTGAATCACCCTCTCTCTCTCTCTCTCTCTCTCTCTCTCTATATATATATATATATATATATATATATATATCATAATATAATATAAACATATAATATAACTCATAATATATATATATATAGATGTGATGCCTAGACGTGAAAGGTTGCTAAATATTTTTTCTTTTTTTTATCATTTGGTTTTGAGCACGAGATAGATCACAAATGATGGAATTTGACGATGTTTTTCATGGATATTAAAAAAATGGGACCTATTTTTTCCTCTAATTTTTTTTACATCATGATTTTATTATTATATTAAAAGTTGGAGACACTGATATTAGTATTAGTTGACGGAACACGCGGATACACGTCTATAGAGAGAGAGAGAGAGAGAGAGAGAGAATGAAAGGCGTGGTGAACGGATGTGGAGGAAATCGATTACTCTGGAATTAATTTTTAAATACAAGAAGAAACATTTCAGTGAGAGGCGAATATATGGCATCTTGACGAAGGTCACTTGATTCACTTACAGATGTGCGCTAAAGTGCTCTCTCTCTCTCTCTCTCTCTCTCTCTCTCTCTCTTACACACACACACACACACACACACACACACACACAAGATAAATATATACTCGGTAGACTACGAATCTACTGGCTCCGGTTTCGATTCCTGGCGAGGGCAAGCAGCGTTCAGCTTACCGAGTGGTCATCTTTCCATAAGAAATAAGTTTGGTAGATAAATGAGTACCCTGGGTAGTCTTATGATTAAGACTCTGGGCTGCTGATCGAGAGGTCGTAATATCGAATCAAGGCGAGGAATCTGCAATTTCTGACTTCCCTGGTGGATCGTCATTCGGATTCCATGTTAAGCTGTAGGTCTACGGTGAGGCAACAGACGGCTTGACCTTCGACAGCACGAATAATTTGGGCGAAAGAAAATTTACGGTTATTCACGAAGCTTATATATAGATGTGTGTGTGTGTGTGTGTGTGTGTGTGTGTGTGTGTGTGTGTGTGTGTGCGCGCGTGAGTGCTGTGTGATATTTCAATTTGTTTCCTTGTCATTCAATAACAAGTGTTTCATGTTTTTTGTCAAGAATTTTATAATGGAAGTATTTTCTGACATTGAAAATAAAAAATAAAGCAGATTTTTATGAAATTAATTGAAATTACGAA